>VXAK01025272.1:32695-44100 GCA_013399435.1 Arenaria interpres
AAATATTTTTCTAAAATGTATATTTCTCGATTCCAACTACTAAGGTTGGTATGTCATATAGCTTTTTAATAAATCTTAGAAAAATTTGTCAGCCTACAGGAAGTTGATAACTAGGTTCGCTCCTTGTGTGTTCTTCGATAGTCACTCTCTGCAGCAATT
This sequence comes from Arenaria interpres, assembly GCA_013399435.1. NCBI lineage: Eukaryota > Metazoa > Chordata > Aves > Charadriiformes > Scolopacidae > Arenaria > Arenaria interpres. The sequence goes on from VXAK01025272.1 coordinate 32,855, forward strand.
TCCCAGTTTAAAAAATGGGAATTAGAATGTTTCCATTTCTCACAAGCGTGTTATGAGGCAAACTCCTTTAGCATTTTGTAGGCATTCAGATGCACTCAGCTATTCATTTGGAGCTTGCCATATTTCTGAGTACAGTATTTGTGCAGTTAAGTACGGTGTATAGATGGAAATCACCTACCATTTGGTATAGAAAAGATATTAAATGAGAAAGCTATCTTTGATGACTAGTGATACCAAACCTATTAGGATATTAGGAAAAATACTGGTGCTTCCACTTAAGTAGATCAGAGGCAATATTACTAAGGTCAGCGTGATAACACTTAAACCTATTTCTCCCTGTAATGGACATATAGAAACGACACAGGGAAAGATGGGAGGGACAGATAAAGATGGTTTAAGTGGTGGCACTTAAAGAATGTATTTCAGGCAGAAAGAGGCATCTTTTTTCAAGCCCATGGCTGTATTTCTGACAACAATGTTTAGATGGTCCTAGAAAAAAGAGAATTTAAAGAAGAGTTGTTTTGATGGGTTCCCCTTTCATAACTCTTAACAGCATAAACAGCCTAAGAAAACAATTGTTCCCTAAGCAGACAGCACATCTGGAAAGACCATCTCTGTACCAGAACCCAGACATTGCAATAATCCTATCTAGACTGAGAAAACAAGAACAACAAAAGTGGGAGAAAAAGACGCACAGTCATAAGTCAAGTCTGGACACACTGGACAGCCAATTAGAACTTCTAGAAATCTTTTTACTTCCTACCTTTATAAAGGCTAAGACATTGACTAGTCTGGAAATGTTTTAATTTCTGAAACATTTAAAAAAAGAAAAATAAAATTATAGTCTGTTTGAACAGCTGGTAGCCGAAGTCATGGTTTCGAGAGCAAGTGCAGGCTTGGCTTCAGAAACAAGCAGAAGTTCTCCCTATGTTTTAACCCTGGAGCCATTGCAATTTTGCTGTGGTAAGAAGAAGTTAAAAAGAAGAGTAATACAAGAGGGATTCCATAAAAAGAAGATAACTGGTTTTAGTGAAAACACAACGTATTTAAGGAGGAAGGATTCCTTCTTCCTTTAGGAATCATGCAAACATGACTCCAGTGAGTAAACTGGTGTCTCAGTTTCACTTATTTGTCTCTTATGATGTTTTATTCTCCTAATAAATATTTCAAAGCTCAGATTTGAAGAAGATTTTTCCCATCAACTTTAAGTCAAGCAAGGTAAATGACTAAAGGAGCAAAGACAAATTTCATATAGAGTAATCTTCACAGATAATGCACATGGATATATTCTGAGGCTAAGACCATGTTCTTCTGAAAATACCTGTATATTTATATATTTTTTCTCTCCTTTAATTATGTATCAGCTGCCATAATTTATAAACATAAAGAAAACTTACTTCCTAAAATATTTATGATGTCTTAAATATTAATAGCAATAATAACTTAATTCAAATGAAAGATAAACATATTTACAGTATGCTCTTTTTCATGATGCTGAACTGATTTGAGACATTGAGTTATTAAGTAATTTCATGGCCCTTATATTGTATTTGCTGTACAGAACCTCTACATACTGTATATTTAAAGTATATTTAAAACTAATGGCAATGTTACCACATCCCACAGAAAGTACGAATGAGTGAGCGTGCTCAAAGATTTTTGAGAGATATTGTTCTCCTAATATTTGATATTATGTCATGATATTGCTGGAATAACCAGGTAATAAAGTAATAAAAATATTGAGTTTGATAAGCAGCACTAATACCTATATTTTAAAAGTATGTCTGGTTTTGCGTGTGTCTGTATATAAACAATATGTGCCTATGTTATAAAGTATTGAAGTCAATATTGTGAATATTCAGTATTCTTTCTACTATATTATAAATGTGAAGACAACTGTTGAAAATGTAGAAGAAACAAAAAGATCATAAGGCCACAGTCGGGAAGAAAATTCTTTCTTGGTCATTAGACATCATTATTCACTACACAAGAAAGCAAAGTATATCTCTATCATCTTCTCATGGAGGATAATTTCTATTTATTATTTAACTAATAATCAGGGGCTTTTTAGATCAAATTATAGAAAAATGTACATAGAAACAGGTAGCATATTACCAGGAAGTTGCATAAATATTTTATTGGATTATAAAGAGATTCTGCAAATTCATGTAAAACTGTTCCGTCCTTTTGGTTGTTAAACACAACCACATGCATAAAATGGTGTCTCAGAAAGTCCATGAACCACTGATTGCAAAAAGAATCTCCCCAGAGAAGAACCTGTCTGCGCATGCTTGTTTCTTTTATAATCCAAGTATCTCCTTTTGTCAAGCGGCATATTAGATTACGAAAAAAGTTTAACCTGTTTTATAATGGTAATTCTTTGAATGTTATTGAGAAAAAACAAGATTTAAGCACCTCAGCACTTTATTATCTTTGTAAACCTTTTCCAAAATTAAGGTTGACCATGTGATTAAGTTATTTGCTGATTTGGTGTTTTAGGATTTTTATTCTGCAAATAATTTATTGTAGAACTCTAACAGGTTCCAGTGATCACAGCAAAGACAGTTTATAGAAGCATACCCTTATTTTGCCCTGTTTTACAGCTTCTGACAGATGAGCTTTCAGATCTTTGAACTAAGAAATGGCTATTTAAAACTTTTGAGGTGAAATGCAAAGAGCAGTAAAACCACATCCAATTAAAAATTAATTCCCCAATGATGTTAACTTACAGGTCAGTCATCTTTTTAAGAAGCCATAAATAACATATTCATTACTAATTAGCTGCATCTACTTTATCATCATATCCCCTATTTAATGAGCATCGTGAGAGTGATATGGTGATGTAAAGCGATGTGACTTGTCAAAAAAGAGTCAGAGGAACTCTTTTCAGGAGACCCTAAAAGAATTCAGGACAGAATGATCTTCCTGTCCTGTGTGTTTTTTGAGATTTCAAACTTCTTCAGTCCCAAACTGAAACAGAAATAGTAAGTCTGGCTTTTGTAAGGAAGGCAAAGGCATGCCAGTTTGAATCAGTCACTCTGTATATCTTTATTGCTTATATTTCAAGTGTATCCTGCTGTGTCCTGTCAGTAGATTGGGTTAGGAAGAACCCTTAGTACAGTAGTCCTTAAGTTGCTGGAAGAGAAAATTATATTTTTTCTGAAGAGTTTTGAAGGGTGAAATATGCTCACCAAGGTCCCATGATGTGGCTCCTGGTGGTCTGCGGGCATGAGCAGGGGAGAATGGCTTTGAATGTGGCCATGGGCAGACTTCTAGCTCTTCTCCTAAGCACCTATGTGAGACAGAAGCTCCCTTATTTTCCATATGAAAAGACAGCTTCGGAGGTATATTAAAACCTTAAATCAAGTTGTTAAGTTAAGGGCAGGATTCATCTCACATAATCTTAGCTAATTCCATTTGGTCAGATGCATTGACTATAAAAGGGAAGTAGACAGCTAACTTGTATATATAACCTCTGCACTGCAGGTTTCTAAAATAAAGCAAGATGACTCCTAGCACAAAAGCCTTGAGATATCAGCATAAATATGTTTTTTTTATATTTCCCACTCCTTCAGGAGTGCATATATGAGTACAACCATTTATCTAGTTCCTCAAGAATTCTTACAGACTTTGTACTTATTTACAAAATTAGGGCCACGATTTAGGGATTTCTTTTATATATATGCTCGTCAAAAGCAGAGATTAAACACCTTATCAGTTAAAATAGTTGATCATGTCACCAAGTTTAAGATTTCTAAAATAAAGAAGAAGATATTAAGATAGAAGTTAAAATATTATCCACAGTCAGTAGTAAAAGAGAGTTTGTTTGGAAACCCACTCTAGGATACCAACCAGAGCGACCCACCTTTCTGAAGGCATTAGGCTAGTATAAAACACCTATGTTTTGAACATGGAACCTGAGCTGTTAGCGTGAGAGTCCACCCATATCAATCAGAATGCAGGATTTGTGAGTAGGAGAGAACACAAAGGCATAAAAAGATCATGGAGAACCAACGTGACTTGTTTAGTGGTTACTTTTAAATTTTCATGGAAATTTGACATGGATTAGCTTAAATTCTCAAGTCATCTGACTGGAAAACAATCCTCTCATCTTTAATAAAAAGATAAGTCTGGAGAATTTACAGTGCAAGGAGCAAGCTTAGAAGAGCAGAAGAATAGACTAGCTGTCTTTAGAAGGTCATTATTTTCATTATTTTGCATTCACATTCTTTCTCTTGCTCAAACAAACCATTTCACATCTGAAGTATATAATGATGATGTGTATCTTGCACCATGAGCACTCAGAGTTGTGCTTGCAAAAGATTAGGTGAAATCTCCTGAGTTCTAGGTCCTCTTTATCTTCAGGTCTTTGGGTACTTAACTCTTTTTCGGTTAATGGTTAATTAATTGACTGTGAAGCTCTTAGCACAGCTTTACCTTAAACATGTCTTCATTCTAATGCACCTCAGAGTTTTTGGCTGGATAGACAGCTGTGTTCTCTCTGAGCTCCCCTGCAGCATTTGTTACTGTCAATGGGAGCTGTAAGTCTGCAAACAGGAAAGAAAGCACTATGATGTGATATTTTAAAAGGTTTGTCTTTGAGTAGGTTTTAAAAGTTACTTCTTTTTTCTCTGCACTGGAAAAAGAATAATTTCATTAACCTAGAAGTAGCAGTATTCCCAGGACCAATATAACAACACATAATTCTGAATGTTCCGAATAACTTTCAAGACAATCAGATACCTATTTCTAGCAGCACTCAGGTTTGTGTACTTCTGACTTGAAATACTCTCAAGTTTTAGTATGAAATTAAAGCGGGACCTTGATGTTTTAAAAATAAATCTGATACTGCACAACTCTTCCAGGCTATTACTTTCTGAGAATGTAACTTGTCAGATAATTCAATTCTAATCTGTGGCCCATGTTGTATTTGTCCCAGTTCCTTGGAGACAGTTCTATCATTAGGTACTGCATGCTTAATAATTTCATATAGGTTTAAAAAACAAAACACAAAACAACCAAAAAAACCTTTCAAGAAAACTTTAAATTTTTTTTGTAATACAAAAAGGTGTACTAAATGATTAATAATTAACCCACTTTAGAGTCCCATTGTTCTCAGAAGAACACAAAGAAGTGCAAAATCATGATGCAGTGGCAAAATGCTAATTCTGAAAAGAAATATTCATTAATTCATATTGTCAAAATAAGTGACATTCTACAAATTCACAGTAATAGCTGTAGATCTAAATTCTTCTGTCACCATAGGACAGATTTAAGATTGTTTTAATACCTTAATATTTTTTTTTTCTTTTTGAATCATAAGTTTTCAAACTTTTTCAATTTGTTCTTCCCTAAATTTTTTTTAGGGTATGTATCATCATATGGATTTTAGGTGTCACACAGTGGTGTTTCTTTTGCTACCTACTTCTTGCAGAGCCTCTCAGAGTAATACACCAATGTCTCAAAGTCATTAGGTGTCAGTCCAAAAATCACCGCTGTAGATAACTGGATTTCATCATCTTTAGCCTTAACTCAGAATTTTCTGTATTTATAAACATTGGGGTTCGAGACATTTATCTTACCTGTAAAGAAAATCCTGTATGAAATTCTGTTGAGAAGAACATTTCTGTACAGTGTCTACTGAAGAAATTTTCAGTTATGAAAAATAACGTAGGTAGAAATGTGTATTAATCCTAAAATGCATTTTCCAGACATAGCTTATGCACCAGATATCAGTAAGCTGAAGACCTCTATGCACAATACAAGCAATGAAAATGCCATAATGAAAATAGGGTTCAAAATGTGGAGGTTCAAAAATTTGAATCCATTCAAAATGACTGGAAGACCACTTAAAAAGTTAGGAAAAGGGAGCACTGCTGGATCTGCTGTTTGTGAGTAGAGAAGGACTTGTTGGGGATGTGACAGTTGGAGGCCATCTTAGGCACAGTGACCATGAGATCTCAATTCTCAGGGAAGCAAGGAGGGGAGCCAGCAGGACTGCCATCATGGACTTCCAGAGGGCAAACTTTGGTCTCTTCAAGATCCTGCTTGACAGAGTCCCTTGGGAAGCAGCCCTGAAAGGCAAAGGAGTCCAGGAAGGCTGGACATTTTTTTAAGGAAGAAGTCTTAAAAGTGCAGGAGCAGGCCTGTAACAAGAGGAGGACTCAGGAGAGTCTCAATCCTCTATTGGATGAGGGAGGTAACACAGTGACAAAGGATGAGGAGAAGGCGGAGGTACTTAATGCCTTCTTTGCCTCTGTCTTTAGTAGTAGGGTAGTTTGTTCCCTGAGTACCCAGACCCCTGAGCTAGCAGATAGGGGCAAGGAGCAGAATGTAATTCAAAGGGAGGTGGTAAGGGACCTGCTCCAACACCTGGATATACACAAGTCTATGGGGCCAGATGGGATCCACCCGAAGGTACTGAGGGAGCTGGTGGACGTGCTTGCAGAGCCACTTTCCATCATTTAGCAGCAGTCCTGGCAAACTGGGGAGGTCCCAGCCGACTGGCATCTAGCAAATGTGACGCCCATCCACAAGAAGGGTCAGAAGGATGATCCAGGAAACTACAGACCGTCAGTCTGACCTCGGTGCCTGGGAAGGTCATGGAATAGACCTTCCTGAGTACCGTTATGCAGCACGTGAAAGACACCCGGGTGATCAGGCCCAGCCAGCACAGGTTCATGAGGGGCAGGTCCTGCTTGACAAACCTGATCTCCTTCTATGATAAAGTGACCCACTTGGTGGATGAGGGAAAGGCTGTGAATGTTGTTTACCTCGGCTTTAGCAAGGCCTTTGATACAGTCTCCACAGTATCCTCCTGGAGAAGCTGGCTGCCCATGGTTTGGATGGGAGTATTGTCCGCTGAGTTAAAAACTGGCTACAGGGCCAGGCCCAGAGTGGTGGCAAATGGAGTTAAATACAGTTGGTGGCCGATCACGAGTGGTGTCCCACAGGGCTTGGTATTGGGGCCGGTTCTCTTTAACATTTTTATCAACGATCTAGATGAAGAGATCAAGTGCACCCTCAGTAATTTTGCAGATGACACCAAGTTAGGTGGGAGTGTGAACCTGCTTGAGGGTAGAAAGGCTTTGCAGAGAGGTCTGGACAGGCTGGATGGATGGGCTGAAGCCAATAAGATGAGGTTCAATAAGGCCAAGTGCCAGGTTCTGCACCTGGGTCACAACAACCCCATGTAACCCTTTTCTGCTGCCTGGCAGAAAAGGACCTGGGAGTGTCAGTCGACTGTCGGCTGAACATGAGCCAGCAGTGTGCCAAGGTGGCCAAGAAGGCCAGCAGCATCTTGGCCTGTATCAGGAACAGCGTGGTGAGTAGGACTCAAGAGGTGATTGTCCCCCTGTACTAGGCACTGGTGAGGCCCCACCACGAGTACTGTGTCCAGTTTTGGGCCCCCTGCCACAAAAAAGCCATTGAGGTGCTGGAGTGGGTTCAGAAAAGGGCAACAAAGCTGAGGTGAGGGGTCTGCAGACTAAGTCTTATGAGGAAAGGCTGAGAGAACTGGGGTTATTCAGCCTAGAGAAAAGGAGGCTGAGAGGAGACCTTATCGTTCTCTACAACTACCTGAAAGGAGGGTGTAGAGAGGCGGGGGTTGGTCTCTTCTCCCAAGTCACAGGTGATAGGATAAGGGAAATGGCCTCAAGTTGTGCCAGGGGAGGTTCAGGCTGGATATTAGGAAAATTTTTTATACTGCAAGGGTTATTAAGCATTGGAATGGGCTGCCCACGGAGGTGGTTGAGGCACCATCCCTGGAGGTTTTCAAAAGATGGGTTGACATAATGCTTAGTGACATGGTTTAGTGAAGTGGTTTTTTGTGTGTTTGTTTTTCTTTTTTTAATCAGAGTTAGGTTGATGGTTGGACTAGATGATCTTAAAGGTCCCTTCCAACCTAGACAATTATTCTATGATTCTATGAAAAGGAATAGTAAAAAAAACCACCACCACTATACCAGATTTATTTAACTTTCAAAGTTCAAAGTTTGAGATTGCAGTCATGTAGAAAAGGTTGAAAGTTGCTGCCTCTTACCTCTTCAGGTTTCTGGATACCTGGCACTAGTTATATGTGAAGACCATTATTGGTACAAAGGATTGATTCTGCAGTTGGATATGGGGATACTTAGTGCATTGAAAAAATGTCACCAAAGTCTTTCTTCTCCTAGACCTCTGAATAAAAAGCCAGGAGACCTATAAAATAATACCATTCAACAAAAATTATGTGGGTTTTTTTTTTACATTCCATTATGCTAAAAAAAAGGAAAAAAGAGAGGGACTGTCTTCTTTCAGTGATTGGTGGTGGTGGATGAAGTTTCCAAGTAAATAAATCTTTAATGTTAATAAAGTGACCATTGCCATGAAGGCGTGAAGGTCTTGTCAAAAGTTCATTTATCTTTTATCTTGATTCTAAAGGGGTGAAAAATAGAAAACCATAAACACAGAGCAAACATACTGACATCACTTGAAGCATCAAAAATTGCTTCATATGATTAAAACACCCCAAACCCAAACTTTTCATCAAAATTTAAAAAATCAACATGTATAGATATTGTAAGGTTTTTGAACTTTCTCAGAGTGCTCTTCTTTTGCTTTCCTCAAATAAATATATTTTCAGATAGTTCAACAATTTTTTATATGCTTTGATTTCATTGGAATATGGTTCTACTGACATTTCTGTAGGCAGCTCTAGAAGGAAAGCAATCTCAGTAACTCCATGCTGTGGATGAAGAAATGACACTGGAGAAGTTAAGTGACTAGTCCCCAATCCCACTGCAAGGCAGTGCCTGAGCTGGGAACAGAGCTGCAAGTGACACCTCATCCGGTGTCACTTGTCAGTTTTCCTCAACACAACAGTTTTTCACTACTGTGAATACTTCACTGCAACTCTAGTTGCTGTTCTTTTGAGTGCATTATCTAACCGTCAATTTTTCCACCAGTCATTTTTCTCATGTTGTTCACAGTGCTGAAACAGTTTAAGTGATATATCACTCATGCCATTTCATTACCTTTCAAACTCAGATTTACGATGCTCTAATCTACATGACACTGGTAACTAGCATGTGATGCAATATGCTGGTGTTTGTCTATTCACAATTTCGTGTGTACCTCCAGAGCATGAAAGTGATACTGAACAGTTGAACTATACTTTCACTAGTTTACTGAAAAATTCCTCAAGGGTTAGAGTTTAGCCTTACCATTCTGTTAATGTAATGCCCTTTTGAAAAAAATTCAATTTCTATATTTGTATCATAATGCCACTATGTAAGGTGTGTTCTCCTCTAGAACTTCTGTGGTACAGGTTACTTTGCCTCTCCAAAGATTCCTTAAAGTTTGAAGTAAATTGTTGAATTATGATATATCTTCAGAATCATTAAAAAAAAAGAAAAAAAGAAGAGGAAAAATCTAAAATAACAACCATAAATGTCTCAAACTCACGTTTGTCATGGCTATGCAAAATACCTTGTAAGCTGCTGAGCTTTTGTGATTCAATGTGGAGGATTGAGGATAGGATAACAAAGGAAAATTTTTTGTTAGAGCATGAAATTATCTGGTCCATCTATTTCCATGCCACCAATTGCACACAGTGTTGAATTTGTTCTCAGCAATGCTCTCAGACACTGTCAAAACCTGATTATCTCATGGAGTATGGGGTTCATGATTGCTGTTGATTTTTCCCCAGAGAATTTTCAGAAAAAATCTGATTCTGTAATTGAATAACTCAAATTGGAAAAATAAAAAGTGAGTCTCAAGAAATAAACTTAGGGAAAGTGATAAAAGCAGACCATCATAGGAAAAGGGAGTACAAAATGAAGTCACAATACATGTTAGTGTATGAATACATATATGAATGTGTAGATTTATTTATTTATGTTCTTAGTTGTGTGTAGATTTATAGTGCTACAAATGCATACAAAAGTTTTCAACAAAGTTGAAAGAACAAAAAGAGTGACACTAGATACTTTATTGTACTTTTAAGAATGAACCATTTTTCTGCAGAACATCAATTTTCTGTGTGATTCTGGCCTTTAATAATTCCTGTTTCTGGCTCTTTATAATAACAATTTTGATTCTAACATATTCCACTGGCAATTTGTATCAATAGCAGACATCTTCAGTGGCTCTCAAACTGCAAATGATTTTGATGATGAAACATCTGTATGTATTGCTATTCTGACTGCAAAAGCCTCTGAAAATATTTTTCTTCCTGAGACCTTTACTTGTTTTTAATATTGGAAGAAAAGTGGCTTAACTACTTCCAAAAAATGGTTAATTAACATGTAGTTAAAAAATGAAGATGACTCGTGCAACATTACCTGCCCAACCAGAAGTGAAACTGGTCAGATAGTTATCAAGAACTCACTAACATTTTCAAAATATTCTTTACTCTCCATTTTATGGCAACTTCTGGCACTGAATGAATTATGATTTTGAACCATCTCGATGTTTCACAACAGGAGTGGCTGAACTTAGTGGAAGAGAGGTAACATCTATGATGACAGCAGTTGTTCCAAAAGCATAGGACTACTTTTGTTATGGTGTCTACTTAGTAAGTACTAAGAAAAAAGTGAATATGTTTAGATTTATAATGTGCTTGGAGCAATCTGGGACCCTCTAACACAAACCAACTTTCTCTATACTCTTAGATGTTCATCACTTCCTCAGCATTAAAGTTTCAGATATGACAGTAATCATCACTCTTAACTCTTGAAGCAGCTCAGAATTGCTTCCAAAACTCCTCTTCATACCACCATTCTTCATTTAAAAGGAATTCAGTACCTTATTTCCTTTTGTAGTGTCTACTAAAACGTTGAGCTGAAACAGTAGACCTCAATTATCCCTCACTTAGAAAGAACAAATTCAAATACCCACACTTTAAGCCTCAGCAAAACAAAATCAAGAACTAGCAAGTCATTATTCATTGGGTTGCACCATTTTCCCCCATCTGTAAACCCTTTCAGCAGATTTTGAGACTGAAGTATTCCCAAAGGCCTAACCAGGGTAAGATGATTAATGAAATTAATTGGATGATTAATGTCAGATTGGATATGAGGAAAAAGTACTTCACTGAGAGGGTATTCAAGCACTGAAACAAGCTCCACAGAGAAGTGGTCATAGACTCAAGTCTGTTTGTATCAAAAAGCATTTAGACAATCCTCTTAAATATATGGTTTAAATTTAAGTTACCCTGTGTGGAGTTGGATTTGATGATCTTCATGAGTCCCTTCCAACTCAGGATA
>VXAK01025274.1:32042-43121 GCA_013399435.1 Arenaria interpres
ACAGGCCAGGATGCCGTTGGCCTTCTTGGCCACCTGGGCACACTGCTGGCTCACGTTCAGCCGGCTGTCCACCAACACCCCCAGGTCCTTTTCTGCTGGGCAGCTTTCCAGCCACTCTTCCCCAAGCCTGTCGCGCTGCCTGGGGTTGTTGTGACCGAAATGCAGGACCCGGCACTTGGCCTTGTTGAACCTCATCCCATTGGCCTTGGCCCATCGATCCAACCTCTGTAGAGCCTTCTGACCCTCAAGCACATCGATACTCCCACCCAGCTTGGTGTCATCTGCAAACTTACTGAGGGTGCACTCAATCCCCTCATCCAGATCATCAATAAAGATATTAAACAAGACTGGCTCCAAAACTGAGCCCTGAGGGACACCACTGGTGACCGGCCGCCAACTGGATTTCACCCCATTTCCTTGAGATTTACCCTCACTGGGCAGCAATTTCTCACCCCACACCTTTATTTTTGCCCCTTTGCGACTGCCGGAGGGTGAAGATGCTGCAGCATCATCTGTGCAGGGCGTTTGGGAGGGTGCATGTGGATTTTGAAGAGGGACACCAAAGGGGTGTAGGATTCAGGGTTCACCCCCCAGCCTCAACCAAGAGGTATTTTGGCAACGTGGGGGCTTGTAAAAGCCACACTGCGGCTCAGTGCTAACCTGGTTTGGGTTTGGCTACCGGCCCGGCACCCGGCTTAGCCGGGATGATGTTCAGACCCTGCTCGATGTGCTCTAATTGCCTTGAAACTGGCTTTATCCTCCACGCCTTGAGCCGGGCTTTGCTTTCCCAAAGGAGCCGGGTCCTGCCCAAAACACCCCGTTTCCGTCGGCTCTGCCACGTGCGTTGCTTGTGCCAGGGATGGAAACGCAGCCGGGGCTCAAGCCAGGCTGGGATTTGGGGTTTTAACCCAAAGAGGGTTGGGGAAGAGGGGAAAAAAAAAAGGGAGAATAAATAAACCCTGGGAAAGTTTGGAAAACATCCACCCAAGCTATCAGCCCTGCCAGTATCCCAGGCAAAGCATTTATTTGAGTTCTAACGTGCTCGTGACCCCCAAATGGCTCTTCATCTTGCCATTGCCCCGCCTGGGACATTCCCAAAGCCTGTTTAAGGCAATATTTTTATTTTTTAGTTTATCTCCTCACGGGCAATGGAGTGGGGTGGGGGGGTGTTCCCTGCGTGGAGGTGCATCGCTGCGCCGTGGGAGAATGCAGAGAGCAATTTGGGGGATGCAAGGAGCAGGTTAGGGGCACGAGGAGAAATTTAGGGGATGCAAGGAGTATTTCGGGGATGTGAGGAGCAATTTGGGGGACGCAAGGAGCAGTTTAGGGGAGTAAGGAGAAATCTGGGGAGTGCAAGGAGCATTTTAGGGGCGTAAGGAGCAATTTGGGGGATGCAAGGAGCAACTTAGGGGTGTATGGAACAGTTTGGGAGATGTGAGGAGCAGTTTAGGAGCGCGAGGAGCATTTTAGGGGTGTAAGGAGAAATTTGGGGGATGCAAGGAGTATTTTAGGGGTGTGAGGAGCAATTTAGGGGATGCAAAGAGCAGTTTAGGGGTGCGAGGATCAATTTGGGGGATGCAAGGAGTATTTTAGGGATGTAATAAGAAATTTGGGGGATGCAAGGAGTATTTTAGGGGTGTGAGAATCAATTTGGGGGACACAAGGAGTATTTTAGGGATGTAATGAGAAATTTGGGGGATGCAAGGAGTATTTTAGGGGTGTGAAGAGCAATTTGGGGGACGCAAGGAGCAATTTAGGGGAGTAAGGAGCAATTTGGAGTATGCAAAGAGCAGTTTAGGGGTGCAAGGAGCAATCTGGGGCTGCGAGGAGCAAAAGCAGAGGCTGGTTTTTAGGCAGACCCGAGCCGGGGAACCAATCTGGGAAGGGTTTTGCTAAAAGCCGACCCCTCTCACTGGCGTTTACACATCCCTGGGCTGCGAACACTGAAATCCCCGTCGCAGAGGGACGACCTGGAGCTTTGCTGGACACTTTTGGCAGCTCTGGCTGCCTTTGGTGCCTGCTGTTGGGGTTAAGGCAAGGCCAAGCACAGCTTTCACGGGGCGAGCGTGCTCTCCTGGTGCCCGGAGCCACCGAAACCAGCTGCAGGCATCGCCGGGAGCAAAGGCAGATGAATTTCAGATGCAAAATATCCCTCGTGGCATCTTTGTCTCCGGCTTATAAAGCGAGCAGGGGAGGTAGTGACCCGCCGGGCTGCAGCTTTCGCTATCAAAGCCCAGCGACACGGCTCCAGCACAGGGAGCAGCCGTCTCTATCCCGGGAGCGATGATAAAAAAACCCTCCAGAAATTCATGTTCGTTGGCAAAGCTTTCCTCCGGGCTCTGCCCCCGGGGAGCCGAGAGTGAGAGACATCAAATATAGCAGCCGAGCAAAGGAAATAAGCTCTTGCGAAGCTTGAAACTGAGTTTTGGGTTCAGGTTTAGCAAACGCTGTCGTACAGATCCACGGCAAGAGCATCGCAAATGGAGGGAGATGGGGGCTCCAGACACTAAATCCTGATTTCCACCCCCCCATTTTTCAGCTCGGTGCTCTGTAGCGGAGCGTCCTCTGCTGCAGGCAAAATAAATCCCATCTGCTAACTGCCTCCGCAGCGCAATGCTTGCATCAGAACCTTAATGAAGTGACTAACACTGGGGCAGTGGGACAGACCCGACCCCTGCTCCCAGTTGACTCCTGCCATAAATAAGGCACTGAAGGAGCATCTTCAGCTCAACCTCAGCTGATGGCTCCGGTTTGATCACCCACCATTAATTTTTTTAGAGACACCTGAGCACCAATGATCACCTCCCCCCAGCTGTTATGACTTCAGCTGGTTTTAATTTAATTAAATGCGGTAATGGGTGTAGAGCAGAGGTAGGAATGAGTTCTTCTGTGTACCTGTGGTTTGCTCCTCTGGTTCTCCTGCCCCAGGTAACGTGGGTTTTGCTGCCCCATAAGTGGCTCTGAGGGAGGGATGGAGATGGGGATGATGGGGTTATCCCCATTCCTGTCATTTTTGGTGCCTTGTTTGGCTGCTTCTCCAAGGAAGGGGAAGCTGAGCTCTGCTGCTCTTATTTTGCTCTTGGCCGAGTGCTTGAGCTTGGAAACAGTCACCTTGAGTTGGGCGGAAGGGAAGGAAAACACTTGAGAAATGTCAAAACACGGGCTGTTCAAAAGTAATTTGCTAAACTAACAATTTGGGCTGCGAGAAGAGCCGTGATTGCCCTCTTCAGATATCTTGGATGGGTTTGTTTTTCCTCCTGGCTCCACGCCCCCCAAACAGGGTTTCGGTTTCTGACTCCTCTTCCTCTGAAACCATGAGGGAGGTGTGGGGAAAGGACCCCCATTTCTCCCCTTTTTAGCCAATGAATAAAGATGCCGAAGCCTCCGTGACCATCTCGGGTGTTTCGTGGAGCTTTAACGTTGTCCCCAAACCTGGGCTGGGGGATGCCTCTTGCAGCATCGTTGAGATCGGGCAACTTTTAGTTACCTTGGTGGCACGCGCAGGAGTGATTGCCATCGCAGAGGGGGCGATCCATCCCCAGAGGCTTAAATTATCCTAAAAAAGGGGTTTTTCCTGCTCCTGTGCTTGCTTGCAACGCCCCAGTTTGCTGAGCTATGAGGGCAGCACCGCCTTTCCTATAGCCACTCTGTAACGTAGAGTTGCCGTAGGCGCCCTGCCAGGCTCTAAATTTGGGTTGGAAAGTTAATTTTAGGGCAACCTTCGCTCCTGACTTGACCGGGGCTAACAGGGCCGGCCTCCGAGGATGCCGTTTAATAACGACGCGTCTTTTTTGAATGCCCGGCTTGCTAATATCAGGTGCCGTTAAATGGCACTTAAACGCTTTTAACATTTCGCCCTGGCACGGCTCAGCTGCTTGTTTGCCCGTTCATGCTGACAAACACGACTAGTCTGCATCCAGCCAATTTCATGGTCTGATTCCTGTGCACAAGCACAATGCAATAGTGTCCCTGGCTAAAAATAATGCAACGTACGCCGTATTAAAGGCTGATTCATGATGTCTCTATGAAGCCCTTTCTTCGGTACCTTCCCCGCAAGGAGGGGGAGGGAGGAGGATGCGATACCATAAGCGTATGCAACTCGTGCGGGCTCATCCTGGGCTGGTTTTAGGGGTGGTAGAGGGATGGTAGAGGGATGCTGAGCGGAGCCCAGGGGACAACCTGCTCCTGGCTGCTCTTTTGGAGGACGCATTTGCCGCGCTAACGCCTTTCTGCTGCCACCCACCACTCTGGTGGGCACGCAGGGAAGGGAAAGTTGGACCCGAGATGCTTCACATCTTGTTTCAACGGGAGCTGGAGCTGTTGGGAAGAGTTTCCCCTTCCCAGGGGAGGATATTAGGCAGCTGCCTTAATCAGGCATCATTGTTTGCGAGAGCTGGACCTCCGCACGCGTTGCTATTCCTGGTGACGGGGCTGTGCCAGCAAAGGTTGCCAAGAGGAGAAGTTGGGTGAGCTGAGAAGTAGCTGCTGCCTTTGGGGAGTGTCATGGTTTCAGCTGGGGTGGAGTTGATTTTTTTTAATTTATTTTTCGTTTAGCAGCTGGTGTAGCGCTGTGGTTTGGATTCGGGATGGTGATTAGTGAAAACTGGAGGTTTTGATGTTGCCAAGCTCCCAAGGCCTTTTTTGCTCCTCACTCCACCCCACCAGTGACTAGACTGGGAGTAGATGGGAGGAGACACAGTTGGGACAACTGATCCCAACTGCCCAAAGGGATATTCCATGCCATGTGATGTTGTCCTTGGTATATAAGGCTGGGGGGAGAAAAAGGAAGGGGAGGGACATTCAGAGTGATGATGTTTGTCTTCCCAAGACCCCATTCCGTGTGATGGACCCCTGATATCCTGGAGATGGCTGGACACCCACCTGTGATGGGAAGCAGGGAATGAATTCCTTGCTTTGCTTTGCCTGTGTGCGTGGCTTTTGCTTTACCTATTAAACTGTCTTTATCACAACCCATGAGTTTTTTCCCGGTTTTACTCTTCCAGTTCTCTCTCGTACCCAAACTGGGGGGAGTGAGCGAGCGGCTGCGTGGTCCTGGCTGTCGGCTGGGATTAAACCACCATGGGGAGCTTTGCTACTGGTAGAGGTTTAGGAGAGGGGAAGGTGGGCAACGGGGAGGGTGAAGCCAACCCTTGCCTTCAGTATGGCTCTCGGTGGGCTCCACTACTGCTGGGGGTGAGGATGTGACCCAGGCTCCTGGGAATCTCACCCTAAGAGGTGGAAAGATCCTGGTGACGTGTGACAGGGCTGGTGGCATCCTCTGCAAGACCAGCTCCTGGACTTTAACACCGCACGTGGCTCATTGCACTCAGGGATGGTTGCAACTGGGATCAGTAGCGCTGGACAACTGGGCTGGAGAACCTCGTAACTGCCTGTTTGCTGAGCTTGCAACCCCAAAATGCCAGATTTGAGGTCTTAAGTCCACCCAAGCCAAGTAACTCCTGGCTGGTGATGAGAACTCATGGCTTCCTGGGCTGACGAGGCTCGGCGAGTTCCTCCTACCCCTGGCGAGGAGGGGAAAAAATATCTCAAGAATTTATTAGACTAATTACATTTTCCTAATGTGGTTGACCCCAGCTGCACAGCGGAGTGCTTATCAAAGCTGCGATCTCCCAGAGATTATTGGACTCTTTATAAAAGTCAATCGGTTGCTATTTCTCATCAGGTTGGACGTCGCCGTCCCCCGGGAGCACGGTGGCAGCGGCGGTGGCTTTGCTTTTCCATCGTGATGCTGATGCAAAGGGCTGCAGAGCTCTGGGGGGGTTTGTGGGGAGAGGGGATGGAGATGGTCCTGGTCAGGGAGGGTGGGATGGGGGACTGTGATGCCTCGCAAAGGAAAAGGGGGTTGTAACCCCCTTGGGTGAGGATTTGGGGGTCCTGGGTGGCTCGCTGTGGTCTCATCCCTGGCTCGGGGGTGTAAACCACCCTAATAGGATCGCAGGCTGCGAGCGGCGAGGGGGAAAGTGCTCTCGTAGGAGCCTCTCGCAGAAACAAGGCTTAAGCGTTCTTTGTGTCAGAGCTTTTTGAAGTCCTTGTCAAAAATGACAATTTTCAGGTTGTTAGCCAAAAACCCCCCTCTGACAAACCCCAATCTGTCAAGTGGACACGTCCTTTCCCAGCCGCCTTGACAAAGCTGTTTTGATCCGCTGCCGGCACCGAACCCCCAACGCCTTCGCCGGAGCAAGATGCTGCCAGCGACACCGGGTCGTGTCGCGTGGTGGGAATTTTGGGGGGGGTAAAGAGGGTTTAAAAAGCTGGGGGGTGTGATAAGAGCTATCCCCAGTAGAGGATGGAGAGCTGGGGGTGAGGAGGTGCCCAGGCTGAGTTGGGATGCAACAGGGCACGGACCCCCTCGGCGCAGAGATTTGAAGCCTTGGGAAGGTCAAATCATGCTCGAGGTGGGGGTAAAACCCTCGTTTGAGAGAGGCCACGTCCTTTTTCCTTTGCTAATGGTGACGTTCTGCCCATGTTTGGGAGTGAAGGGTGCCTGGGTTGCACCCCTGATATTTCCTTCTGCTTCTTATTAACCCACGTTCAGGCCAGAGGTTAATGGGGATTTGAACCCAGGGCTGAGCATCGTGGCTTCACCTCCTTCAAGCCCTCTGCCATTAAAGCCGGAGGAGCAAACGAAGACGTTAATGCAACAACAAAAACCCATCAAGGCTGGTGTTAACTCCCCAGAACGGGGATGATGGAGGCAGCGTTGGGTTGGGGGCTGCATCTCCCCCTTCTCTGCAGCTGGGGGAGGGGAAAAAAGTCCATTTTTTTTAATTTTTTTTTTTTTTTTGGTGGCTGCTTTTTTTAATCTGCTGACTCGTTTTCAGGGGTTTGAGACTGCAAAGATCCCGCCTGGCTCCGTTTCAGGTTGCCTGACAGGCTATAATCTCCTCTTCTCCAAACAATTGACAATCTCCGAAACGGCACAAAATGGCCATCTGCAACTTTCAGGGGGCTTTTTTTTCCCCCACCAGCCTCCTCCGGTGATGGGAGGGGGAATGTTCTCCTTTTCTCCCCTCAAAAAAAAAAAAGGTGTGGGTTTGGGGGGTTCTTGCTGCACACCGGAGCCTGGGGAGGGTGGATGCATCTGGTTTATATATATAAACTGGTTTATAATGGTTGTGGGGGGTAGTGGTCAGTAGATGCCGGCTCCAAGCCCTGCTCTGGGGTGTGGAATCCAACCTCACCCCCTTTGGCTTGCTGAGAAAGGCTCTCCTGCCCCAAAATACCTCTCCTGAAAGATGCTCTGGGCACAGTCTTGGTGTAGCTCAGAGGGGCAGGATGTGGTCCTTTGGGCTGGAGGACGAGCGTGGATGCTCCCACCCCACGCCCGGCTGCTCTCTTGGGCGTTGCAGGAGATGCAACGATGCGGTGGTGGTGTCGAGCAGCTGGTTTGGCCTTTTTAGGCTATTTTCATCTCACTTTTTTAAGCAAAAGGGCCGTGGAACGAGACATTATTGAATTTGCTTCCTCCAGGCTGTTTTTTTCCTGTCTTTATTTCCCTGTCGCTCTGATCTCCCTTGAAACCAGCTTTAAGGCTGGTGGCTGTCCGAGCTTAAACTCTCACAAAGGCTTATCCCTCCCATACTCTCATTTTTGACAAGCCTTTCAAGCCACGCAACCGCTCCACGTCCCTCTCTTTCCTAGATAATGAGATTAATTACAGCCAGATTTGTGTTCTCTGCACTGGTTTTGGAGGAACTGGTTATATATGTTGACGGCTTTGCGTTCCCCCTCCTTCTCTCCCTCCCTCCCTCCTTAATAGCTTTGCTTTGGAGCTAATTGATGACCAGGAGGGTGGAAGATGATGGTGTAAAACTGCAAGACTTGGAGCTGGGGGAGTTTGTGGGGTATTTTTGCAAACCATGGTGAGCAAAAAAGCTCTTGCCACGTTGGTAGGGGATGTTGGATGGGTGGCTGTGCCAACAATGATGCTGACCCCATGGCAAGCCCATAGAGATGCTGACCCCAACCATCCCATCATGGTACTGGGCCATGTGCTGCAGCAGACCCTCACCCCAAGTCTTGGGGACGTTGAATCAATGGTCATGCTGCTGGGCAAAGCTAACCAACAATGATGCTGACCCCATGGCAACCTCATAGAGGTGCTGACCCCAACCATCCCACTGGGGTATGGGATCCCATACTGCAGCAAAGCCTCACCCCAAACCTCTGAGCCTGTTGGATCTATGGCCATGCTGGGCAAAGCCAACCCACAATGATGCTGATCCCATAGGAATTCCATAACAAAGCTGACCCCAACCACCTCACTGGGGTATGAGACCATGTGCCGCAGCAAACCCTCACCCCAAGCCTTGGGGATGTTGGATCAGTGGCCAAGCCAACCCAGAACGATGCTGACCCCATGGAAAACCCACAATGATGCTGATCCCAACCATTCCATCATGGGATGGGGCCACCTATTGCAGCTAACCTTCCCCCCAAGCCTTGGGGATGTTGGATCAGTGGCCAAGCCAACCCAGAACGATGCTGACCCCATGGAAAACCCACAATGATGCTGATCCCAACCATTCCATCATGGGATGGGGCCACCTATTGCAGCTAACCTTCCCCCCAAGCCTTGGGGATGTTGGATAGATGGCCCTGCTGCTGGGCAAAGCCAACCCATATTGATGCTGACCCCATGGCAAACCCACAATGATGCTTACCCCAACCATCCCATCACAGTAGAGGACCACATGCTGCAGCAAACCCTCAGGGATGCAGAACAGCCGGTTGGTGGGACGATGTTGCCCTCACCACACCCTTGACCTTCAGGATGTCCAGGTCCACCTTCAGCCCCGTCCTTACACGCCCTTGTACGCTAATTATGATCGCCGTGTTCTCATTAAGACTCAAGCCTGGGCTATTTCTCCGCACCAGCATCCAGGCGGCATGCAGCTGGGGAGGAGGTTAGATGGTCCATTCATAATTACAGGGCCAGAGCCCGCGTGAACATCAAACCATTAGTCTAATTTGACTATCTAACAAGGAGCTGTGATGTTTTATGCATGGCGCCTAATTTTACCCTCGCAATCTCCTGCTATATTTAACATCATTAATCATTGATTCCCATGGGGCTGGAACCCTGATTAGTGTCAGACGTATTATGGGAGGAAAGGGATTTAAAATAAAACCCCTCGCCTTTCTCCTGGGGGAGATGAAGCCGGTTCCTCGGCGTTGAGCTGCCGGTCCTTGGCTCGGTTGAGTCTGCGAATGTGGATGGAAGAGATGGGTCCTTCGTTGGCCTTTTTTTAATGCTGTTTTTAGGGCAAAGATGGGAAAATGTAGGATCCGGGTGACGTGGGACCATTTGCCCCTCTCCGCTCCCTGCCCCAGTCTTATTAGCTGTGTTTACATGGCAGGGATGTCAAGCGATTAATTTTTAATGGCTTGGTTTATTGCGGGTTTGAACGGTTTATTGAGTAATTCCCACATTTAAGTGATTAATTCCCCAGGGTTGGGAGCGACTGGTTAGTTTTACATTAATCAGGCTGTCTGGATGCCAAAGGAGGGACAATCAATCAATCCCCACTGCCAGCAACAGGGATGTTAAAATACCTCAAGGTGCCACGAGGTTAAGGGAAAGGAGTAATTAAGACTTCGAGTCCCCTTCGCAAAGCTGGTGCCTGGCCAGTGGCCGCCTGCTCCCACTTTCCTCTCGTTCCCCAAGCAAAACAACCCCCCCCAATTAATTTGGAGACCCAAGCCTTGCAGCTTAATATAGTTTTGTAGGGTTGGTAGCAAGAGGAGGGGGTTTTATGTGCAACCGGGAGATGTTGCTGCTATCAAATCCTCCAACGCCTGAGCGGAGATCGATGCAAAACCTCCTCAAGGTCGAGCATTTTAAGTAAATGACACTAATTACTGTGAGACTACTTCTTCTCCGGGCGCTAATTGCCACTTGCCGGTGATGTGCCGGAGGGATGGTGGGATGCTGTGATGGTTTAGGGAGGCAACCAGCTTCTGCAGGTGGTCCTTGACCCGCTGCCGTCTTCTTGAGGTGACAACCTATGAGAATCTGCTCTGCCAAAATTGTCCTCGCAATAAATCTGGGACAGTGCATTGCTTGGGAAGACGCTGAAGATTGGTCCAGTCCATTAAATTTGATCTTTTTTTTTCTCTCTCTGCATGCAGAGGTGGGGGCTTGGATGGTGTCTTCCAGCATCTTCCAGCTTGCAGAGACAGCAAGGTCCTGCTTTTCCACCACCTTACTTGGCTGAAGAGGTTCGTTTCCCCTTGCTTACCTCTGCTCCCTGCCATTTTGCGCCGAGGCAGCTCTCTCCTCTCCTTCACGCTCTTTTTTTTCCTCCCCAAGCTGTGCAAAACCCACCTGCGAGGGAGGTGGGAAAGCAGCAACCAGGTGCTTTGCAGCAGATTTCCCGTTGCTCCGGGGCTGGCAAGTAAAACAAATGACGCGGGTTTATTTATTTTATTACATATAGACATATTTTTTTTTTTTTTAAATTTTTTTATTTTTTTTTTTAACACCTCCGCATGGAAAAGGAGCCGTTTGCTGCCAGCCAGGCAGATGCGAGCTGCTAATGACGGCTGCCGAAGGCGCGGGGAGCCGCTGTCTCCTGTCTCATCAAAGCAGGCGGAGGTATTTTTAGCAAAGGCTTTTGCGCTGGCACCGGGACTGAAGCATCCTCGGTAGAGCAAGAGATGTGCGTGTCTCCCCCCCGAGGCTCTTCTTTTTTTCACAAGGGATGCTCAGAAATCAAACCTTTAACAGGTTAAAAAAAAAAAACAAACCCAACAAAACCCGTGCATCCAGCCGGCACGAGGCATCAGCTCCTCGCCCCAAATTTGCTGCTTCTGTCCCCGGTTTTGGCCCCAGCATCGTGGTCTTGCTTTTTTGGGGTACACCCCTATGGGTTTGGGGTTCTGTCCTGCTGTGACAAGGAGGGGATCATGACCCAGGGATGTGTGGGGGCGGGAGGGGAAGGTCAGTGCAACAGGGTCCCACACCCTGTTGGGGGCTGCTTTGGTACCTGTTGTGTATTTCCCACTAAACTACCCCAAAATGGGAGTCTTGTGGTTGGTGGGTCTGAGCATCCGAGT
>VXAK01025274.1:43381-57110 GCA_013399435.1 Arenaria interpres
ACTAAGGGGGCACCGGGACTTGGTGGATTGAGCATCCAAGTCCTTGGACTGGGGGGATATTGGGACCTGGGGGGGTTAAGCATCCAAGTCCTTGGCTGGGCTGGGGGGGGGACACATTGGGCCCTGCAATTGCAGAGCTTTTCTTCCAAGGCAAGGAGAAAAAAAAAAAAAAGAGAAGGGGGGGGGGGGGAGGGAAGAGCAAAGCAAGGGATGCAATCGCATCTTCCCAACGCACAGATGGTGCAATTAGAGGACAAATCCTTCGCCGAAGATGACACCACTCCAAGAAAGCAAACAGTTCCACGGGGGGTCCTTTCCCTGGTTTAAAGGGCTGCCGGCAGCATGTAATTCCTTGATGGAAATTGTATATTTAAGTACTTAAGATGGTTATGGGAAGAGCAGAGTACACGGAAACGTGCGTTTTCCACCCCACCAAGTTCAACAGAGCATCGTTTTGGGGCGCAGCCAGAGAAGAGGGATGAATCCCAGGCAGATAACTCCAGGAAGCCAAAAATCCCAGGAAAAAAAATAGGAATATCCAGGTGTATGGCCACCCAGCCCAACGGCTGCAGGTGGATTTGGGGTTCAGGGTGCAGTGGGATCAGCCCTGCATCCCTTCTCGCCTCCCTCCACCTTCTTGGGTCACTGATTCCGGCTCTGGAGACCAGAAACAATTTCCCACCGCTTTAAATTAAGTGCTTCCTATATGAGAGTTTAATTAGCACATTATAGGACAGTTACTGGGCATTAGGATTTTTTTAATAATTATTAATATCGTATTAAACAATGAATTATCGCGAACAATTAAAATTAATTACATTTCTCCAAGTTAATTAAATTATTTCTATAATAGGGAGACGAGTGTGCTCTACCATAAAAATTAGTGTCCCTCCTGGGAGAGTCGGATGATGTGTCACCGGCAGGAGCGAGGAGAGGGGGTCAGTGCTCCCAAACTTCATGTCTCTCTTAATTTCCCTAATTTCCTTGCTCATCCCTGTCCCATCTCTGGGTCTTCCTGGCTACTTACTCTGCGGGCTTCAACATGGTGTTTTTTTCAGCTGTTTCTCCACAGAAAGCTTAAAAACTGATGTTTCTTCTATAGGGAAAAGGATTTTATTTAAAATAAATGCTGATTTTTATGGAAAGGGCTGGAGGCAGGTGGTAGCAGAGGTTAAGGGACATGCCCAGGGTCACTCAGGGTGCGCTTTAGCAGAGCATCAGCCCATGGTAGCATGTTTCCACCACCGCAAGCCCTCAAAACCCCTTAATTCAGGCAGTTTCCCCCCTCGCATGACCCAGCCTTGGATTTTCCTGCACCAACATGGGTTTAGAAAATTGCTCTTCACCCGGGGGATATTTTCAGAGGCTCAAAGTCCCTGTGAGAAGAGCAGCACGGCGCTAAGCACAGCAGCACGGCCACGTTCTGCCAGGATCAGCCCGTTTGACCTTCCCCGTTCTTGCCCGTAATAACTGTTATCCTCCATAATCGCTCGGAAATAACTTGGGGTCATTATGCACCTTCTTGCAATTTTCCCCCATTTAGCCGACGCTGGCTTGTCCCGGCTGGACAGGGATGGGATGTAATGGCTTTATTTGATTTTTTTATATATATCTTTTTATTTTTTTCTTCTCTCCCTGTCTTGGTGAGAGGAGGTGGCTTAACCCTTTGTGGGTTAAAAAGCGGAACATTAAAGTTTTCCACTCCATTCACGAGTTGGCCAGCCCTCTGCGAAAAAATAACCCTGAGCCTCCTGACCTCAGTGATAATTTCTATTTGGGAACAGCTCCTACACATATTTATTTTTTTTTTCCATTTTTTGGGGGGGTAAATTCATAACTAGGACCTTCAGAGAGAAGGGGAGAAAGAGAAAAGCTGCAAGTAATGGGAAAAGGATGTTTTTCTCTCTCTCGGTCTATAACGTCCTGAGATGGAGCAGTGTGGGGATGTGGGGTGGGATGCTGCAATAGGATTAAATAAGCATATTTTTGGGGTGTATTTAGTAACTGGGGCATATCTCAGCCCCCAAACAACCTGGTTTTACCTCCTTTGCTTGCTCTGAGGCTCTCCCACTGCTGGACTCATCCCCTTTGCCCTGGGTTTATTTACTTCAAGGATTTTTTCTGCTTAACAACTTGCTTTAAACTATCCCTGCGTCTACCCCATCTGCAACGTTCCCATTACACAGACAAGGGTATAAAAAAAAAAAACCCAAACCCAAACCTCTCGGATTCCCAAAAGACACATAAAGGCGGAAAAAAGCCCCGCTCAAACGCAGCCAGCAAAGCACTTAAGCACCTCTGTGGCGATGCTAACGGCGCGGCTGTGATTAGCAAGGAATAAATGCTTAATTTTGGGCAGAATCCGGCCCCTTTGCAGCCGCCGGGAGACGGAGCGAGGAGCGTGGGAGCGGGTCCCCGCGCCTGGGTGACAGCCTGTCCTTGTTTTACAGCCTGACCTATTTGTTTCCAGCCATCGCGCCCGGCCAGCGTCGCTCTCCTGTTTCCATCGGTGTCACCGAGGCGGTGACACGAGTCGGAGCCAGCCCAGGGAAATGGAAAAAAAAAAACCCCACAAACAACTCAGCTCGATTAATAAAGTACGGGGTGCGCTGAGGGTGGCCCGGGCTCGGCGGAAACCCTGTCTTTATTCCAGCAAAACGTCGCAAGAGGGTATGTTTTGCTTTGCCATGGGGTTGAAACACAAGGAGAAAAATCCATTTATTGCAAGGAAATTCTTAGTTTTCCTGGCTCCCTTTTATAATACTGAGATTTTTTTTTTATAATACTAAGATCCTTCTAATACTGAGATTTGTCCCTTTTACAGCTGCGAGGGGCACCTTGAACACGTGCAGGGAGTCGTGCCTCTGCCTCCCTAACCTTTTAAAGGTAATCTTTTTAAAATGCAGTGAGGGAGAAGAGTTTTGCAGCGGGGGAAGAGCGTGAAGGGGGAGGATGAGGAGCCAAGCTCAGCCTAAACTGGATTTAGGTGCCGGGTTTGGCCTCAGGAACCTGGAAACCCTTCCCCAAGGGGCATTTGCAAAAGGAGGGGGTTGCTCCTGACAAGAAGCAGCTGCTTTTCACAGTTTTCCCTTCATTTTTGGCACTTTCCCCTTAATTTTTGCAGCCAAATAGAAGTGGGGAGGCAGGAGCTTATTTGCTCCAGGTGGGGCATCACCTGCAGCTCATCAGGAAGGGGTGGTACTTACGATGGTACCTGGGCTGGAGAGGCTACTCGGGTTCTTGTTGCTGGTGTTTTCAGTCTTTTTTCCCCCAGAACTAGAGGGGGGAAAAGTCATTCCTCTGAGCTGAATCCTCACCAGCTTGCGTTGCCTGGTTGTGGGTTTGTGCCTGGTTTTGGAGAAGGAAACCTGGGCTTCATCTTCCAGCTCTTCGCCTCCTGCGCCGATGGAAGCACGGTACGTTCTTCATGTGGTTTAAATCCAGGATTTTTTGGCAATGATGATTTTTAGGCGGGAGATATTTTTATGAAGCCTTTTGGTTCAGGTGGGTTTATTTTTTGTAGGGTGTCTTGGAGAAGGTGGCCTTCAAAAAGGGGGTTTTTGGACCTTATCTCATGGGCTTTCCTGGCTGTCATGGGTTTTGTATTGACTTTGTGTCCCACCAAGAGGAGGGTTTGCGTCGTCTGCTTGAGCTGCTCCGTCTGTCCCAGCCTGGTCCAGAGCTTTTCCAAGATGCTGAGATAACACATCACCTACCTGGGATGGGGGACACATCCCTGGGGACACGTTTGACATCCAGACCTGCTTTTTGGGGTCCCCCCTATGACACCAGTGTCCTGGTTTCTGGGCTCTGCTCTACTTCGCCCTTCCTCTGGCCCCAGCAGTGGCTTAATTAGCAGGCCCTGTAATTAGGGCATTTATTTGGGAGGTGGGAAATGCTGCTCAGTTTCTGCTTCCTTTCTGCATCCCATCCCGGGGCTGTGCATCCCTCTGGCTGCATCCTGTGTGCAGCCTCCCACGGGCCAGTTGTGCTGCACCAACTCACACTTGAAACCTAGGCAAAAAACCCACAGATTTAGGGGAAAAAACTAAAATCAGCCCCTTTTGCTCCATTTCCGCCACCTTGAACGTGGGTGAGGTTCAGCGGAACAAAGCTGAACTTTTCCCCAGGCTCATCCCAGGGTAAGGAGACACAGATTCTGTATGACCTCCAATTTTTTTAAAATAAAAGCTTGAGTTGGGCTGCGAAGGAGGAAAGCGCTGCATTTTCTGCAGATTTAGGTTCCTCCTAAATGTAAAACATCTCAGGGAATAGATGGACAGGAACCGGTCGCGCCATTTAGAGCCGCTGCTAAAAGCTTAATTCGTTTTGCTAATGGGCGCGAAGGTAAATGGGAAGCGATGTAATGGTGTGGGTTTGCAGCAGCAAAGTCACAGGGCTCTTATAAATGGGGAGGAAAGACTAATTAATGGGATCGTTTTGAGGGATTTGTAAGCTGGCTAATGGAGGCGTTATGGCATGATGCGCTCATTTAGGACTTGAGTGAAACTGGGCTGGGTTTTTTTTCCTGAAATAGCTGCAAAGTTGGTGTACTGACTGTGGTGTGGAACTGGGTATACTGGGAACCTGCCACCAAGCACGTCAAAACTACATACCCTGGCTTAAGGGTGATATTTTGAGATAGAAACCTGTTTTTCTGAAAGGATAACCATCCATTTTTTTGATATTGTCCGTGTCTTTCGTTGACCTCCCACAGGCCACAACGTGGCTCTTTAGTGCTGTTTTCCTTCTTCCAAGCCCCGAGAGGGGATGAGATGGGGATGCCTTTCCAATGCTGGAGCTTCCAAGCTCCGGGGATGGATATTTGTCCCCCCAGGGGTGCTGCAGGCCCCAAATTTGGGCTGTGCAAGAAAAATAGGCGCAAGTTACCGGGGATGGGTACAATTTTATTACTCTGGGAGACCTTCTGCCTCTGGTGCCCAAAGCATCTCCCCATCTACTCGACCTCCTCAAGCTGTGTTTTTGCGAATCTGCATTATATAGCTATTTTTTCACACTTATTTCCCCTCCTTGCTTCAACGTGCGGGGCTGGGAGGCGCCGGGAAGAACGTTGGAATTGCTGCCGGACCCGTTTCCATCCCACTTATCCCCCCTCGCTGCCCATTTGTACCCTCTGCACTCTTCTTTTCTTCCCTTCCCTTTCATTTCACCAGAACACCATGTACTTTGCTCGCTGCTACATCAGCACAGGTATATATAGACACAGGTGGAGTTAATTTATAGACAGCCTTTCTCGTCTCACCCTCGACCGTGAGCTTTTCTATCAGCACTCCCTTGTACAGCATAACTTACAATCCTCTATTATTGTCTGGGTGGTTGTTTTTTTTCCCTACCTGTAGTTTAAGTGTTTTATACTAATGTCCTCGATTCCCGGGTTGAATTGCTCATTTCAAGTGTTACCAGGCGATGGCAGGAAATAAATGCAAGAACCAGGCTTTTAAGGGGAGGGGGGAAAAAGGGAAGCGTCGTTTCATTAAATTAAAATCCACCAATGTAAATACATTTTCATTATCAGTAGGGAAAGCGCAGACATGGCAAAGGAGACTTTTAAATATGAAAACGTCTTTATCTAGAGGTCTGCACGTGCCTGCGGCGGGGGAATGGGAATTGCGGTAGATGAAGCCTTTGCTGGTCCTGCTGGGGCTGTAGACTTCAGGATTTGGGAAAAGATGGATATTTCCACACTGCTCCACCTGGCGGAACCCCCCATGGGGTTTTCCTGTTGCTCTGCAAAAGGAATAAGGAATTAAAGGTTTTGTAAGGGGCTCTGGAGGGGCTGAACCCAAGGGGTGGACGCTGTGGCTTGGTCTCCTGCCCATTTGGCTGGAGATATTGGGGTCTGGGGGTGCTCAGGAAGGGGGCTTGGGTGCCCTAGTGAATATATCACAAACCACCTCCAGGCTTTGATGCTCAGAGCTGGGGATGCATATTTTTTCTTAACCTTAAATATCTCTTTCTGAAACCCGGCTGAGTCCTCGACTGGGTCATGGGCTCAGCACAGGAGGTGCCGGCCCCAGCAAAGGCCGACTGGGATTACTGGTGTGCCCAAGAGCTGCTTTGCCTAATCTGGTTAGAGGGGAAAGAACTAAACAGTCCCTTTGGATGTGGCGTTTCACACAGTAAAAGGTTTAACGGCGGCTTGGTGGGAATTAGCTGGGCTCGGAGATAACGAGGAGGAATCATGGCTCGTGGAGGGTCTCCCTGTTTATCTTCCAACTCGGGCACATTTTGGTTGAATTCCCAAGATTTTCTGTGCAATCACAAGGGGGAGAAATTCGCATTTCTCTTCCCAAAGCCTGAGCTGCTTGTGCGATGATGAGATGCCGGGAGCCTTAAAACCACAGTAATCACGGGAGCTGTCAAACAGCACATTAAAGTAAGTAATTACAAGCGTGGAGGGCTCCCAATTCTGCACAAATTTTAGCTTAACACAATTTTTCATACAAAAAAAAAAAAGAGGAGATTGACTAGATTGTGACTGGCTCCACTTGCAGCCTGTTTTACACCTGCACGCCGGGACCAATGTTTCCCATCCCCTTCCTTCTCCCTCCACAACCCATGGGCTCATGCCATGGCACATGGTCAAGAGGAAAAAAAGCCAGGTTTGGGGGCTTTTTTAAGCTTTAGGTTTTTTCCTAGTCTTTGTGGTCGCAAGGAGATGTTTGGCTACAGAGCCAAGTGATCCCATGATGTAAAAAAAACCCAACCTCAAATATAGGCTCATAAGTGGTTCAGTTTTCATAAAAGATCTTTTGATTTGGGCGACAGAAGAGCAGCTTAAATTTTGTCAGTGGTTTTGGATGAACCTTTTTTTTTCTGCAGAGTGCCTTTGTGGAGGTAGGGGAGGGTGATTGACTGACAGCAGTGCTGCTTTGAAGACGTTTCGGAGTGATTGCAATAGGTTTTTATGTTCTGAAATTGTCAAAATGGAGCAGCTTTGTAGTTGCAAATGATTTGCTTTGGAAAGTGAAGCCGGTGATGGGAGGAAATTGAAATCGGGGAATGAGCAGAAACATGCCTGGGAGCTGGCGTGCCTCTAACCGATGCAAATCCATCACCCATCGCGCTCCTTTAACGCGAGTCTGGGTTTACCTGTTGGCTCAGGAGCAAACCCCTGCCCTCTTCTTGGGGATGCTTTGGGTGACCACGGGGTTTTCATAGAATGGTTAGAGTTAGAAGGCACCTCAAAGCCCATCCAGTGCCACCCCCTGCCCTGGGCAGGGACACCTCCCACCAAACCAGGTTGCTCAAAGCTCTGTCCAACCTGGCCTTGAAGCCCTCCAGGGATGGGGCAGCCAGAGCTTCTCTGGGTAACCCCAAAAGCTGTGATGTGGCCTTTTGATCTGTCTTGGTTGGCAGCGTTGGTGGTGAACCTCCTGGTGAGGCTGCAGGGAGCTGCTGGCTCCTGGTTGTGCACCAGGCCCGTTATTTATGTCCCAGTTTGGGGGATGTTTCTGCTCATGGCAAGGAGATAGCCATGTATTTACCCCCTCTACCAGGACTTGCCCACAAAACTCTTTCTCCTTTCCTTTTTTCCAGTAGAAAATTTTCCTGGTGCTCAGAGTAGAAACTGCCTTCGTTTTGATGTTGAAAAATACGCAGTTGGGTAATGCAATGATCTACCAGCTTGTGCTTTACCCAAAAGTCCCAGCATCCCAAAAAAGCTTCATGCGGCTGAGCTCCAGAGCGTTGATTTAGTGTTCAACCCTTGGAAAGGTTCCTGGGTGACCTTGCTTGTCCTGCTTCGTCTCTTATTTGGCACTGGGAAGGAAAGAAGGGGAGAAATAATCCTCAGTGATTTGGGTATAAGCACTCAAATGGAGTCAGAGGCTTCAGGAAGGACCAAGTACCCCCCGGAATGTTTGTGGGATGCGATGCAGATCCCATATCTGCCTGTGCCGAGGTCATTAATGACACTTTAGATTCATCCTTCCTGATTGCATATGCCGAAGAAACGGGGAAAATAAATTAAAATGAAATTGGGAGGCTCTTGAATATGAGCAACATGAGGTGAAGCCCTGTTCAAGGCTGTTTTCCTCCTGTCTCAAGTGGGTGGGATTTGCATGGCTGTTTGCTTTACCCACTCGGTGTCACATGGATTTAAACGGTTTTGGGGAGAGGAAATATTTGGGGTGAAATATTGTATTTTTGGAGAATAATTACTCGATATGGGGCTTGTGCCGCCTGGGGTCCTGTCCCATCATGTGCTGCATCTCTCCTCTCTGCAGCATCCCTTGTTTGTGGTTTGTTGGGGTGATTTTGGTTGGTTTTGGGGTTTTTTTGCAAACCACCCCATGCTGAACCTAGTGCTTGTCATCTTACAGAAATAAGAGTAATTTTCTTGGGGGAAGGGAAAGCTTTGCTCATCCCGGAGCATCACGCCCAAACACGAGGATGCACCTCTGGGAATCAGTGCGGATGCTTCACCGAGCCCAAACCTCCTTTATTATACATATTTATTTGTTTATCATTATTTAACCTTTTCCTTCCTTTCTTCTTTGGCAACTGATCTGTCTGCCAAGTGCTTTTTCATCCCGCTCTGTTCCGACGCTAGTGCCGGACCTCCTGGGATCCCCGCCGCACGCGCCGGCGATGTCGCATCGCTCTCCGCATCTTGCGCATGAATTATTCACGCCGTTTGCAGGCTGCCTTGTGCATCCTAGAGTCGTCCCACCGTTGATTTTAAGGCGTCGTGACAGGTTGAGGACTGGATCGGTTGCGTTAAAAAGGCGGGCGCGGGGCACGGCAGCGCGGCGGAGCAGATGTCGTGTAAGTCACAGCATGTTAACGCCGTGATGAGGCATCGCGGTGACGCTGCAAAGATGATACCACCCCGGAGAGTAAATGGGGCGTAGTGGTAATTAAGGATGCTCTGCACTGTGAGCATCTCCAGTGGCCATGATCGACTAAATCCCCTTGAGGACCTGATCCCTGAAGCCTTGGGAGACAGGATACTATGGGAGGAAGATGTGCTTTACCTGGGTTTAGGTACCCGCGGCGAAGACATTGGTACCAGAACAGGTTGTGCACTTTCCCTTAAGGATCAGCAGAGAGAAATAAGTGCCTTTAGGGTGCTGTTATCTTGGGCTAATGTCCTTTTTTGTTGCTTTCTTGCTCATACATCTCCTTTTTTCCCAGTTGACTATGAAGAGCATGAAGGTCATGGCCAAGATGTGAACATCTAAAGACTTCTTGGGTGGTGAAGGTGAAACCCACCTTGGGTTTCTTCCTTTGGTTGGATGCCAGAAGGGCCAAAAAAGTCAACGTGTGAAAGGTCTGCTCCCCTTACTGCTTGCAAACTGCCTGTATCCCACTGGCATCTTTGTAAGGAGCAAGTCAACTGGAAGGAAGCAAAATCTTGAACTTGGATTCAAAGCAGAAACCAAGCTTTGTTGGTGCCAAGCTTGGAAACGTTCGCTTCTGTCGCAGCGTGGGGGTTTGTCTTTGCAGCCTTCCCTGCCAAAAAAAATATCCCAGTATTACTAGAAACCTCACGGAGCCTGGCTCATATTATTTCCAGCTTCTTCTCAGGAGGATGGGATCCCATCCAATGCCCTCACCAGCACCCAGGGTCCTGTTGAGCATCTTCCATTGGGTTTAGGGGTCTCTTGGAGCCAGGTGAGCTCCATACCTGGCAGAGAGGGATTTGAGGAGGAGACGCCATGCGGTTTTGCTCCAGCTCAGGCGGCGTCCCAAAACCCTCATTAAAATTGCATGAGCTTGGCAGTATATAAATATGAAACTTGGACAAAGATGTGGTATTTTTCCCCCCAAAGTGCAATCAATTCCTTCAGTCTAAGTAAGAGCATCTATATATAGCGGTGGGAAGACACTTAAATATTGCAGACGACTCTGCTTGGGGGGGGGGTGTGTGTCTTCACCAGGCATGAAGAAAAGCCTCCAAGTGTGGGAAATCTGGGGTTAAAGACCCCATTTTTTTGCACACTGGCTCTGCAAAGGTGACTGTGCATCCTCTACCACCTGTGGTGATGCCCCTTTGCTTTGCCGTAAGACGTGAAAGGAGGCCAGCAGCTCCCGGTTTGGAGGAGCTGAGGGGTTGGGTTTTAGTAAAGAGGCTTTTTATTTAAAATTGGCATCTGCGAGAAGCAGAAGTCCATAATGGGGTTAATGACTCAGTCGCCGGTTCCCCGCGAGCCGGCAATAACCTGATAAATTGCTGAGTACACTCAAGCTCCCTTCGCCCGAGTCCCAGCTCAGGTTATTTCCTGCACGGTAGAGACCTCCAAGTAGGTCATTACTGCCTAATTACTGCCTAAACGCTCTCATTTGTCCTCCTCTTGTCAGCCGAGGCGTAGGACCGTGCCGCCAGCGATGGTGGAGATCCCTCCCAGCCTCATCCTTCCATATTCCCTGGGTCAACAGAACACAGGGAAAGGAAAATAAAAAGCAAGGATGGTGGGGTTTTTTTTTTGCAAATTTAAACAAAATTAAATTAATTCCATCCCAGCATGTGCTGGAGCTTTTTCTTTTCAACGCAAGCCAGGAACGAGCGTGTCGCATCTCGTGCGCTTGCAGCAAGGCTTCTCCCATCTTCTTGCTCTCTTCTCCTCTTGCCTTGGCTCGCTTGGGTGCGAGCAGCCCCCTCACCTCCTCCAGCCAAAACCACTGCCAGTTTGGGAATATCTTCCCAGGTTTCATGGTATTGGGATGGATCATCGAGCTTTGGATGGGTTTAGATTATTTTTATTTTTTTCCTCTTCTTACTGATGTCTTTTTTTCTTTTTTTTTTTCTTGCATTGCACTCACGGCTCGACTTGTTGTCACTGGGTGACAAGTTGATGAAAGCTGCTCCGAAAAGAGGGCGAGGAGATGGATTCATGCGGGAAGGGGGGAAAAAAAAAAAGAAAAGGGAAAAGGAGGGAGGGNGGGTGCCAGCTGCATCCACGGAAGATGGGGAAGGACATACGTGGGTCTGGGGTGGTCCCTTCCCCACCTCAAATCTGCAGCACAAATATCTCCAGGAGGGCTGCTGGTGGCAAAATACCAGGCAAAATAGATCTTTTGCTTAAAATAATAATTAATATGGGGGAATTTGACTTCCCTCCCACCATGGAGAGGGGAGTTAATGAAGTTTTTTTAATTAATAATACAGGATTTAGCAGTTTAGCTGTGGAAAAGGGTTTTCAGGACNACTTGTTGTCAGTGGGTGACGAGGTGATGAAAGCTGCGCCGAAAAGAGGGCGAGGAGATGGATTCATGCGGGAAGGGGGGAAAAAAAAAAAGAAAAGGGAAAAGGAGGGAGGGGAGGAGGTCGCGGAAGGAATAACAAGACGTTGAGATGCCACTTTGCTGCCAGCGCTCGCCTTGATTATCCGATTGCGGCTCTTCGGAGCTGGAGTGTGTGCCGCCTCCCCCCTCCTCGAGCGATGTGATTAATCTCCTCCTCTGTTTCTGGTGGCTTTTCCTATTTATATATATATATTTATATACTTTTATNAATAATTAATATGGGGGAATTTGACTTCCCTCCCACCATGGAGAGGGGAGTTAATGAAGTTTTTTTAATTAATAATACAGGATTTAGCAGTTTAGCTGTGGAAAAGGGTTTTCAGGACTGGGGTTTCCGTCCATGGGGCAAAGTGCGCAGGGAATTGCAACTGGATCCAGGGGGGGTTAGTTTTCCCTACCATTCCCTTGGGAATCAGGCGGCGGTCCTACCCCCATGTCTAATCTTCCACAGGGTCCTTCACCTGGGTTTCGGGGAGCTCTTGGCTCCCCCAAACCTTACCCAGAAGCACCAATGCCCCCACTTTCACAGCAAGAAGACAAGTCGTGAAGTCCAGCCTCCAATTTTGTGACATGACGGTTTTGCAAAGGAAGGGGTTTCTCTATAGACGGGTGAGAGACGATGCAGAGAAATGCAAATATCTTTTTTATTGTTATTATTATTTTATTATTTTTCCCCTTTTTCTTCTTACCTTGCACTTCCCCCAAGCTGTCGCTGGCAGCAGCCTCCTCCCCAAGGCAGCGGCACCTGTCTCCGGGATTATTTTTACCATCTCTTTTTGGCATCGCTTTCTCCTCCCGCACAAAACCGCCTCCTATAAATAACTCCAGCCTGCGCTCGTGCTCGCTCCCACCCCCCTCCCTCGTATCACTCCATCTTCCTTTCTCCTTGCCTCGTCTGTCCCTTCGCCTGCGGAGAGGAGATGCTTTAAGTACCGGGAGTGGGGGCTTGTCTTATCCGACACCCTCGTGAGCCTTTAAATCGGCTGCATCTAAGGCACGTGGGCGATACCCTGTAATTGGATTATGTGCAGAATAACTCACCCTAATTTTCTGCCCAAACCCCCCCTAATGATTAATTCATAGACGGGATTGACTTTACTTTCTATCCTCCCTGATTCTCCCAAAGCCGGGCAGCTCCTCCCTTAAGATTTCCCACCATCCATATAATTCCCTGGTTTTTCACCCCCAAAAACCCTAAAGGTGGGATTTTCCCGAAGGAAAATGGTCATAATGATGTTTTTTTCAGCTTTGTCCATGCACAATAGAGCCTGGTTCAAATAGATTAGGGGGGAAATTCCTGTACCTGGATTATGAATGGGGTCCCTTGGCGGGTGGCAATAAATATGATTTCCAGATACAATTATTGGGTCCGGATGAACACATGAAGCTTCAAGAAGTAAAAATTACCCTGGTGAAAGCGTGTTAGTTTTTGGACCCTTTGGAAAAAGCTAAAATGAGCTTGAACTGGGGGGAGCACGGCTAAATCTGGGTCTGGGTAGTGGAAACTTTGCACCTCGTGCAACTGCAAATCGATTTGGGAAACGAGCCAGGTCCCTGGGGATTGCGTGGATTGCGAATTTGGTTTTCACTTTGGATTCTTCCAAAGGGAAATTTGCCGGGGCTGGCGGCGGGGGTTGCGGTAATGAAATGCTGCTCACGCGCCCTAATGAAGTGCCGAAAAGACTCGACGCCGGGCTCCCAGCAAATTAGATCTGGATTATTGAAGCAATGAGAATTGAACGATCCGAGATGCTATCGGAGGGGGCGGGAACGCCTCGCAGCACCCGAGCAGTGTGTATTTAATTACCTGGAAGAAAATAAAAGGTATAAAAGCCCTCCAAAATCTGGACTCGAGGAGGATGAGAGGGGAGGGACCATCATCTGCGGTGGTGATGCTGGGTTGAGTGGGGATGCAGCCACCGAGATGTGTAAATGGGGCTCTCTAGAGCATCTCCAGCTTTTCGTGGGCTGCATCTCTCCAAATTTGCTGGCAAAGGAGCTTTTTCTCCAATTCCTGGCTGGATTTGTCTCCGTACTCCTTTCCAAGAGGTTCTCAGGTGTGTCTGCATCCCGGTGTGTGGTCCAAAAGCGTTATGTTTGGGAAATGAGATGCTTACTTGGGCATGATGCTTGAGTTTCCCAGTGAAAAAAGGCTTTTTCGTCAAGTTTGCACCCAGTTCAGGCCCTTTCCCATATGGGTGCCCACACATGCGTCAAGGTGCTTGGGGCAAGCAGGATCTGGCCAGCATGTCCCCACTTCTCCCTTGTGGTCCTGGGGGAAAGAGGGCACACCAGGGCATCCTCCTCCTGCCCAATAACGGGGGCTCGGAGCTCATTGAAAAGCAGAGAACAATCAGATTTAATTAAACATAACCTTCCCTTTAGCAAGAAAATAAACCGCCTTCTCCTTCTAGAACAATTAGTATTTACAGCCCCCCCCTTTGCTGTGCTTCCCCCC
>VXAK01025274.1:61753-82227 GCA_013399435.1 Arenaria interpres
GCAGTTGAGTTGGGGATTTTGGGCCAGTTTGCTGCAAAAATCTGATTTCTGCAGTGATGAAGTGATTTGTGAACTGGCCAAATTTCTAAAATAAGGGGAGGAAAAAGAAATCGGGGTGTGAGGTGCACGGAATTGCCCCAAAAGCCGTGCCTCGTGCTCCTGGGGGACCTGGACCACAAATAGCCCTTTACAGGAGCAGTTGCCCCAGGGATAGGGAGCAGCTCGTGCTCATCACTAGCCTGGTGGAGTTTTTAAACCTCATTTTTGGGTCTGTTTGCCTCCTTTCACATCTCTCCATCTCTGATCGTTTTATAAGCCGGAGGGTGGGTATTTGGCTTTTCCAAATGGGACACCTTTGCCGTGCAAATTGGTTTCCTTTAGGAAGAATTAAAGGAGATTGTAGGGCTGGAGCTGCTGCAAAAAAAACCAAAAAAAACCCAAAAAACCCCAAATCATCCTTCTTGCAGGTGCTGATGAAGTGTGTTTGCCCTGGGAAGGGGAAGAGGGCCAGGATGATATCGGATGATATCCCTTTGGGTGATACACATTCCCTCAAAATTGCTATTGAGCAGCTGCTTTGCACCAGCATCTGGGCTTTGGTGCTGTGGGGAACACAGAAAATACAGCAAAAAGGGGATTTGTGCGTAATTTTTGCCCCCAATGATGCAATGCTGCTTTGTCTTGAGTTTTTCCTCATTGGTTTTCCTTGTCCTGCTGAACCGGTGGGTACTAGAGCAGGGATGGGGGGACGCAGAGCTGTGTCGCCGTCCTACAAAATATGGGGGCATCTGGAAGCTCTTGTTAAATCCAGAGCCTGAACTGAGGTTGGGTTTGGTTGGGCTCTTCCTCATCTTCAATGAGAGCCGCACGCATCTCTCCAGCCACCCCTAAATCCTCGCAGCACCGGGGGACCTACTTTCTGCTCCATTTTTTGCTGAAGTGCGAGTGATTTCTGCATCCAAATTGCAAATTAACGTGGGTGGTCAAACAAGCCGGTATCAATCCACTTTGTACACCTGAAATTTCACGTGCTGGTCCGTGGAGGCAGACGCAGGCAAGAAAATTAGGGGGTTTAGCTGGGAATATCTTCAGCAATGATGTTTGGGTGTGTTGGTGGATGCTCTGCAGGGACTGTACGAGGAAAACAGAAATGGCATCCCTCCAAAAACCACTTTGGCATAACTGAGGGCTAAAGGCAGGACTATTTCCTCGGAAACTTTTGAAGCCAAGAGCCAGCCTCAACCTCAGAAGGACATGGAGCTGTTGGAGCTGGGCCAGAGGAGGCCACAGAGATGCTGGGAGGACAGGCTGAGAGAGTTGGGGGGGTTCAGCCTGGAGAAGAGAAGGCTCCAGGGAGACATCAGAGCCCCTTCCAGTCCCTCAAGGGGCTCCAGGAGAGATGGGGAGGGACTCTGGATCAGGGAGGGGAGCCATAGGAGGAGGGGGAAGGGGTTGACACTGAAACCAGGAGATTTAGGCTAGACATTAGGAAGAACTTCTTTGGTGTGAGGGTGGTGAGAGCCTGGCCCAGGTTGCCCAGAGAAGCTGTGGTTGCCCCATCCCTGGAGGGGTTCAAGGGTAGGTTGGAGGGGGCTTGGAGAAACCTGGGCTGGTGGGAGGTGTCCTTGCCCAAGGTGGCGGGGCGGGACTGGATGGTCTTTAAGGTCCCTTTCCACCCAAACCATTCTACGATGGTTAATTAAGGGATGTATCACTGGCTGGAGCCTACTGGGTCACCTGCGTCCATCATGTTATTTAGTCCCCGTCCTTGCATCTTAGGAAAACAAATTGCAACTCCTAGATTGCCCAAGCTCTCCCTCTTCTTGCAGTCAGTGCCTGCACCCTCTGGATGCACCCGAAGCCGGTGGCAACAGCAAGAGGATGTGGTTTGGATGGGGTAGAAGAAAAGAAGTGTGATTTGAGTGATTCCAACCTACTCCAAATGATGACAGCATCCTGTCCATGGGCTGTTAGGATCACCAGAGACTGGATTGACCTGAGTCGTTGGCTCATCTGACTGGGACAGGATGTCCGTTTGTCTGTCTACACCACACCCCCTGTTCAAAAGAGAGGCAGAAGCGGTTCCGGCTTTCCTGACCAGCTCAGAAATTCAATGAAAATGAAATACCTATTGATTTTGCAATCAGCGTTTTGGGAGGACTCTTCTGCTCACTTGCTCTGAAATAATCAGCCCAGTAGGAAAGCTGGTCAGCAGGACGCAGCAAAAAGCAATTGGACATCTCTGTTGCATGCATGGAGTTCTTCAAGATGAGTATCATGGCCCAAGCATTCCTCTTGGCATCTCCTGGGGATATTTGATGGCAATATTGCCTTTGGAGTGTGGGAAATTTAACTCTACCCCTCCCATAAAGGACCCTGTGGTCTGGTGGTGTCCTGTCCCCAAGCCCCAGGTCACGGAGAGCCCCAGCTGGTCAAAGCTTGAGGAGTTTGGGGTTGTTTGCAAGGGTTTGGAGGACACCAATATGTGTCCCGGGCTGTGGGACCCAGTTGAGTTTGTCCAGCTGTGAGTAGTGGCAGTTGAGGAGAACGTGGGACTCCCAACCAGGAG
This sequence comes from Arenaria interpres, assembly GCA_013399435.1. Taxonomy (NCBI): domain Eukaryota; kingdom Metazoa; phylum Chordata; class Aves; order Charadriiformes; family Scolopacidae; genus Arenaria; species Arenaria interpres. The sequence continues at coordinate 64,323 of VXAK01025274.1, forward strand.
AAATGTTGCCTTCACAGCAGCACGGTGCCCATTTCCAAGGCTGTGACCTTTTGCCACAAGATGCTCATGGAGAAGGTTATGATGAAGATCTCATTTGCACCTGTCAGGCTGGGAAATAGGCACCTGCCGGCAGAAGAAATACCATATCTCACCCCAAAATTGTATTTATTGGTGGTGGGCAGCGGTGGAGACCACTGTTGAGTGACACAGGTGAGACCAAAAGTCAAGGGACAGAGCTTGTCCCAATCATTGGAGCCATCCCTACTTCATGCAGGTGCTGCAAGAAAGTCCCATTTATAAAAAGCATGACTTGGGTGTGTTAATATATTAGAATTATAATTTACAGAATCAAAGAACTGGCTCCTAAGATGGTCCCCAGGCAATTTGTGTCAAATCCAGCCTTGGAGACAGACTTGCACGGAGGTGGCAGAGGGCTGGTACATCTAACAGGAGACACCTCGATTGAATTATAATCTATAGAAAAAATAATCCAAATACGTTGCAAAAATTCTGCTGGTTTCACCAGGATCCTGTTTGGGGAGGAAAGGTCTGGAGAGAGCAGAATTGCTCTGTTTCATCTTTTTTTTTGTTTTTTTTTCCAGAACCTAACCGCTTTATTTATTTATTTCCCCCACTTTGAAGCGTTTGGGCTTCAATTTGGTTTTGAAATACAGAAGCCGACGTTTCAGAAAAGCCTAAACTGACGCTTTCGGAGGAGTTTTCCTCCAGAGAGATGGGGAAATCTGGATTTTTCTTTGATTTCTTTTTTTTCTTTGAGGAGACATGAGTGAAATCCAATTTTCGCATTCGCAGGGCGCGAGTTTCTGAACTTGGTGTTATCTGCTCGGGATAGGTGTTACTCATTGGGCAAAAAAAACCCCCAAAACCTGGATTTCTTTGTGCTGTCTGCTGCACGCAGGAGATTACAGGTACCCCAAGGAATTTATAGCAATACGGGTCACCCTTCAAGGGCAAGGTGGAAAAAATCTTCCCTAGAGAAAAGATAACCAGCTCCTAAGCTTTTTTCCTCTGTACCCAGCCCTAATATTTATTTTTCACATGAGATATTCACATTTTTGGAGTTCATATTTTGCCTGTGCTCAGGGAGCAGATCCCAGGTGGGTTTGCACCGTCAAGAATGACTTCAGCCCATTGTGTCACTATCTGAAATTAAATTGAAGCGAGTTTCTCTTCTTCTCCATGGATTAATGGCTACTTGGATTTATTATGGATTTAGTGTTTATTGACATTTATTGCAGGCAGCAAATACAGAGAGGCTGTTCCCCCAGTGGGTGTAAATTGGTGTTACTCCTTGGCAATCAATGGGACCTGGGGGGATTTACACCAGCTGCTGTGGGCACCCATAGCAGACCAAAAATTGACTGATTTTGTAATATTTTACATGGGTTTTTGTGCCCTTCTCCATAGCTGCATGTGTGGGGATAAGGAGGGGAAATGGGGGCTTTCTTGCGTTGCCCAAAAACGTTGGTTCTTGCATGATTTGGCCAAGGTGGATAGGTGTCGAATTTAGCTGTGTCAAAAGAAGTCCTGCAGAATGGAGGGACCATTGGATCCCAGTAAAAATCAGGTTACTGGGGTGGCTGGGCCAGAAATAAGAGCGTGAATGATGCAATTTGGGATGAAAGGGCTCTGAAACACCCTTTAGTGTGCGCAGTGGGAGGTACATAAAAAACCCAAACCCATTGCACAGCCAGGAGAGATAGGACCTCCCAAATCCAGCAGAAACTTTTATCAAAAATAACTTAAACAGGAAAAAAAAAATATATAAAATGGCTGAGCTCTTGCAACCTCAGCATCAATCCTGGGGTGGGCCGTTATGGGGTCTCACAGCTCGGCGCTGAATCAAGAAGCAGATCAATGTTATTTATTTTTATTATTATTTTTTTTCTCCCTGAGCAGAATTCATAATGTTTTATGGCAAAATCAATGCAAATCTCCATGAATAAAGCGTAGAAAAATAAGGTAGCGGGCTGAAACCACCCAAGGGCAGATCGTGCTTGGAGGCAGGTGTTTTGGGGACCAGCTTGTGGAACAAGAGTGATGCTCGGCCCCAAAATCCCATCCCTACCTTGGCTTCTCTCTGGGAAATTGAGACTGAATCTGGGCTCTTTCAGCCCTGGTTTCCTGATTTTTAGCCCCAAAATACTTAGCGTGTTTCCTCTTCGCCACTCTCAGGATGGAGCTGTGGGATGCTGGGAAAATGTGTCCTCTTGCCTGGAAATAGCCAAAATAACCTGATTATTCATAAATTTAGCCTGCAAGAGGTGCTGCCATACATTGGAGGAGGCTGTTGCGAGCTTGCAGAAAGCATTATTTTTAGGAAATTCACCCTGAATCCATGCAGAAAATTGGTTGCATGAAGTTTAGCCGCTGGGAAATAGCTGCAAGTTGCATTTTTCCCATAGAAAACCACCCCAAAGCATTAAATTATCCCAATGAGGGATGGGCATGTGGGAATTTTGGGTCAGATCAAGAGGGAGATTGGAGCCTGTTGCGATGTCCTGCCTGGCGCTTGCTCAGCCCAATCCACCAGGACTTGTTAAAAATAAATAAGAAGTCAGGTTTTTCAGTCTGCAAAGGCACTCACAGGCTTCGAATCATGCCCAGCGAGATATTGCCTTCACTGGGAGATAGTGATCGGGAGCGAAATGCAGCATCCCCCCTGAAACGTGGCAGTTTGTATAAAAGGCAGCAGGCACCGATGGAAATGTGGGAAATTGGGATGGAGAAGGGATGGAGAGGGGATGCTCCCGTCCCGCTGCCTCTTCCCGCACCCCAGCACCCGCTCAGCCCTTGTCTCCTCCTTATTCATCATGATTAAGCCTCGAAATTGGTCAAAGACAGGGAAAAAGGTGCCAATTAGAAGCTTTATTTCGGCTATCCGTCTTCCTTTCAGGCCCTCGGCTCGCCAGAGAGGGACCAGCGGCAAATGAAGAAAGACTTAAGTGCCCCCAAATGACTTCCAAAATGTTTAAATAAGACTTCCATCAGTCTTTCCCCCTTTTGACCAGGCGTTTCAGCGGGCTGGAAAGGGGATGATTTACGGCTTGCGGTTCCCTAATGGGCTCAGCATCGCCCCGGCGGCTGCGGGGAGGGAGGAAGAGGAGGAGCACGGGGGCGATGAAGGCTGAAGGTCAAGGGAGGGGAGTTTCAAACTCGGGAGAAAAGGGAAAAAAAAAAATCCATTTAAGGATTTATGATATTCTTTCTGGGCACTTGGGTTTAAAATTTGGCATCTTTTTTCCTTGGAAAAATTAAAAAGGCAGAGGGGAGGGGGGAAGCGTGAAATGTTTAAAGCCACAGTGAAATGCATATTGATTGAACCGATCGTTTTTTAAAGGCTTTCAGTAGTCAGTCTTTCTGGAGATTATAAATATATATATGTGTTTCCCCTCTGATTCAGGACAGACGCATTTATCAATATCCTGTGGAGAAACTGCTCCCCTGGCCCCGTCCTCCCAGGGCAGAGCTGGGCTTTAGGAACCAGAAACCAGTAGCATTTTGCGATGTGGGGACACGTTTATCCCAAAATTTGGATTAAACACAACATTTGCACCTCCCACCTAATTTATCTCTATCATCTGTATGGGTTTTTTTCTCCACTTTTTATTTTTATGAGCCCATTAAAGACAAAGTTGAATTGAATTAACAGGATTTGTGTTTGAACCCCCCTCTTGCCTTTAAAATATGAATTTTTACCCCAAATTGCCACCCAGTAGATAGAAATCTACTAGAGATTCTAGTAGATATCTACTAATATAATATCTAAAATAATAATTTACTAGATAGCTACTAATCTGGTAGATAGAAATCTACCAGAAATCACCAGAAATAATGTATAAAAGCTGATATTGGGAGGAAAATTGGGAAAAATGCTGCATGGTAGATGGCTGCGCAACTACCCCCAAGGTCTTGGTGATGGGGGAACACTGGGAATTTGTGGAAAGCCAGGATTTTTTTTAAAGGTTGAAGGATTTCTTCACCTCTACCCGTCCCTTTTGCCGGTTGTGCTTGTGGAGCAAGGAAAAGAGAGCAAATCCTCCGGCGACCGATTCCTGAGCCGGGATCATCAGTAACAGGAGCAAAAGTAGCCGGAATAAATCTTGTTGGGAAATTAAAGCAGCTTAGGAGGAGACGGGAAGGGTCGGGGGGGAGAAAAAGGCCATTTGCGGATTTCAACCTTAAATGAATGAATCCCGGAGAAATGCAAAGAGAGGGGTGAGATAAATGCAATTTTTCTGTCCAGAATGAAGACACGAGCTGCAGAGCAATATTCGAGTGAGTCCCTGTGGGTTTGGTTCATCTCAGCCCTGATTTATGCAAAATTTAGCTTCAAAACTTCCCCTGCCATCCTCCTCCACCTCCCCATGCCCTCCCTGGGGGGAAATCCATCACTTTTTTCTTCCCAAATCCATCCTTTTTTTTTTTTTTTAATCCACGAATCCATCTCTTTTTTTCTTCCCCAATTCACCCGTTTTCTCTCATGGCCTCTCCACCAATTTGTACGTGGAGTGGTTTTGGGTTCAGAAAGGGGATCTTTGGGGTTTGGAGCAAGACTTTTAGGGCTCAGAAAGAGGCTTTTGGGTTTGGAGTAAGACTTTTGGGGTTCAGAGTGAGGCTTTCTGGGTTCAGAAAGAGACCTTTGGGGCTTGGAGTGAGGCCTTTTGGGTTTAGAAAGAGGCTTTTCAGACTCGAAGCAAGGCCTTTTGGGTTTAGAGAGAGGCCTTTTGGGCTCGGAGAGCGGTTTTTCGGACTCGGAGCGAGGCCTCTTGGGTCTAGAAAGAGGCCTTTTGTGCTCGGAGCGAGGCCTTTTGGGTTCAGAAATAGGCTTTTCAGACTCAGAGCAAGGCCTTTTGTTCCCGGAGCGAGGCCTTTTGGGGTTGGAAAGAGGCTTTTCGAGTTTAGAAAGAGGTCTTTTGGGCTCAGAGCGAGGCCTTTTGGGGCTCCAAAAAGAGATTTTTGGTTCCGAGAGCAGTTTTTGGCTCTGGAAGCAGAATGTGGGAGGGATGGGGAGGTTCTGGGTGGGTTTTTTTTGCTATGCTCCTCATCAGGTTCAGCTCCTGGGTTGGGTGGGCAATGCCTTGGGGAGCAGGAAGGCAGCCGACCCTGAGCTTGCAGAGTTTTGGGGGGGCTGCTCCTTACTCGGTCCGTGGTGGTGAAATCCTGGGGGGCTTTTTTTAGCCACTGGGCCGAATTCAAGCCGATTCTGGACCCTCTTTTCTCTTCCCCCCCAGGAATTTTATCTGCACGCGGGTGCAGTGGGTGGATCTATCCATCACCAGGCTGCAGTGGGATTATTTCCCCCCTCTCTTTTCTTTATTTATAGGCATCCTATGGGGGCTGGAAAAAAAAAAAATCTTAATATCGTGGGGTTATATAATGCCTTGCGTGCCAAAGTGCTTGATAAGGTGGGAAAAGCTTCACCCACCAGAGAAAAGGAATTGCTGCGGGAGCGGGAAGCTCCTCGGTACGCAGCGAGCAGCCAGGATGCTGCAAGCAAGAGTTTTGGGGCCATTTCTGCCAACTTTGTGTGTGTTGTGGGGTAGGGTTGGCGTTCCCCACTGCGGGATGATCCCTCTGGATCTGTCTCCAGCAAACAAAGGGGAAGGGATGGGGTTAATGGTGCTGATGTGGAAAAGCAGGAAGGGAGAGGTTTTGCAGGAAATTTGGGGGTTTTCTTGGTTTTTGCAAGAGCAGAGCACCTAATTTGTCCTGGGATTGTGACAGACTTTGTGTTACTGTATATTTGAGACCACCGAAGATGGGATCTTCTCCCTCTTTTAATTAACCTGAACAAAATTGAGAGCAAGCGTTGCAGGGGAGAGGCATCCTGCTGATTCGGCATCCTCAGGAGCTGCGTTTTGGGCTCTCTGGGTTTTGAGGCTTCAGATTTTTTCAGTGTTGAGCCCTTGGCAGCAATGATGCTCTGCCAGGAGTAAAGGGCAGCAATGCAGCTCCAGAGGGGAGACGGGGTGCTGAGCCCCAATGCCTTCATCACACAGATGACAGTGCAGAGACCTGCCAGTAACGGGCTGATTTCCAAGCCTGGGGAACTTATATTAACCCCCGGGGGCTTGAATTTGTTATTGGGAGATGAGGGATCGATGGGCCCAGATCCTAAATGGAGCATTAATGCATTAGCAACAGTTCTGCGGAGCAACGGCGTCCCTAATGTGATTTCCCCAGGCTGTGGCCAGTTGCCTGTCCTGCCCACACCCCGTCCCTGCCTGCTTTCCTGTTCCCAAGGCCAAACTCCCTCCAACTCCATCCTCTCATACAGTTTAAGAGGCATTTCTCAGCTTTCAACCGTCTCCTGTGCCTGCTTGAGTTTTTTTCTTCCTCTTCATGTCGGGATGTGTGTAAAAAGGCATTTACCTAAAATATTTTCCCTCCTCATAAATCAGATCGGTGTGTCCTCACCCAAGCAACGCCGAGCTAATTAGAGAATTACTGCATGATGGATTCTAAAAAAAATACTCAAAATCCAAAACGATATCTAGCAGAGGAATTAATTTGGCAAATGTTTGACTCGGGCACTGTCATCCTATCCTTTCATCCTATCCTTTCCTTCTCAGTGTCAAAACCAGCGCTGGCTAAAAGGACTTTGAGTAATTTCCTATTAATCAATCTCTTTTTAAGAGGAGCTCAAAGGACATTCAAGGCCAAGGATGGAAATGAAGGCACAGGGCCAAATTAAACCCCGGCGCAATGTTACGGAGTCCAGCGATGGCAGGCAGCAAGGCACTGAAGTCACAGCAGGCAGGGAGGAGCTGGGGGTCCTGAATTCTCAGATTTCCAAATATTGCATGGAAATATTCCCAGGGCAGGCAGAGGAGTAGAAACACGAAGAGGTGCTCGGCCGTGATGCTTTTCTGCTGCTCCCGTCGGCTGTGGTCCAGCAGCAGACCTGTGGGTACCGGGTTTTAGGGATGCTGGGGCAAGCAGCATCCAATCTAAAGGTGGTTTTAATTGCGGCGACGGCATGCCTCTCACAGGGAGGCTCAGTCCGAGCTGGGAATAGGGCTGTGAAGGATGGAGAAGGCAAAATGAAGCTGAAATAGCAAGGAGGAGGATGAATAGGGGAAATAAGAGGTCAAAGTGGTGATACCCACGCTCCAAGGGTTCACTCCGCATGGGATGCTGCTGGAGCCTTGCAGTGATTTTGGGGTGAGGTGGAAGAAGGTGGGGTGCACCCTCCCAAACCCCACTTTTTCAGGGAAAAAGCCCCCCCCAAAAGGCTTTTGTTGCCAGCACGGGGCTGGGGAGAGATGAGTTACGAAGGGAACGTCAGAAGGCGGAGGGACCCTGAGTCACAGGGAAACGGGGCGAGCTCGCAGCGTGCCGGGGTACGCGGTGTGCGTGGGGGAGAGCAGCTAAATCGGGCTGTGGTGATGAGTCACAGCACGAGGGATTTGCTCAGCCGCCTTGGAGAAGTTTGCTTTCCCTGGGTTACCACAGCTCAAGGGGAGAAGAAAGGCTCCGGCGACCTCCAAATGGAGATGTGCAGAAGGATGGCTTTGCCCTGGTCATGCTTCCAGCCCGTGTAGCTGTGGGTTGGTTATTTATTTCCCCTTGTATTTTTAACTATTTTACTTTGTCGTGTAGTTCCTCAGAGCTGGAAACAACACCTGAAATGAGCCGTTTGCAGATGTGGCCGGGGATGTGGGCACAACCTTCAGCATCACCCCAAATTACCCCCAAAGCACTAAAAACCTGCTTTTAGGTGAGGTCCCCGCTCGTGGCTCGATGCCATTTCTGTTATTGCAAAGTGAAGCATCTCGGCCGGGTGAGATGGAGAATCGCAAAGCCGATGCATCGCTTACGGAGGGGAGCAGGATGAAAGGATGAAGAGGGGAGTTTCTGTTGGATATTTGATTTTTCTTGGCAATGCCCTCGCCCAGCCCTGCCCTCTCCCCGGGGAGGAAGGGAGCAGTTCTCCAACAACAAGGAAAACAGTCCGCTTTTGTGCCCGGCCCTTTCTTTTCCTTGGCTGCTGGAGGATTTACCAATTAAACGGTTGTTTAGGGCTCTAAAACCACTAATCAGATCTGCCAAAAGCCTTAATGAGAGCTTTTCACTTCCTTTCCTCTTTGTTTTGTTTCTTTTTTTTTCTTTTCTTTTTTTTTTCCTTTTTGGCGTGTTTAAAGGTTCATTAAAGATCCACAAAGGATGGCAACGAGTTTCTCAAGCCACGCTCCTCTCCCCAAAATAATTGCAACAGCGGCTCTTGCTCAGCCCTTGCCGCCACCGCTCACGAACCTGCCCACTGCCATGCTGGTGGGAACTGGGGATGGGATGCTTTTCCCTGGGAAGCGTTTTGCTCTTCTCTTCCCTTCCTTGTTTCCCCCCTTTTTTCTTTCTTTCTTTTTTTTTTTTTTTTTTTTTTTTTAATTTTGGGCCTTTTCCCTCCTTTTCTCTTTGTCTTTGCTATTTTGTGTGGAAAGGCTGCGGCGAGCGCTTAGGAAAAGGGTGTTTGGAGCACGTTGGGTTGGCTCCATCCTTGACCTCCAAATTCCTCCTGGATTTTTTTTTTTCGCTGTTCTCATTCCAGCTCCTCATGCTGTTTCCAGCCTTGGAAACTAAACCTCTCCCCAAAGAGCACGAGCCCTTCAAGGGTAGCAGATGGCTGATGAGGAGAAAAGTCGTGGGCAGAAGGATGCAAATGATCTTGGATGTCTTTGCAATATTCATCTCGTCAAGGCCGTGCTGCTGGGGAAATGCATCATCCAGCTTGGCTCCTTGCAGGTTCTTCCCCTCAACCTTGCAGGTTTGGGGTATTTCATGACTATTTTATGCTTTTCCAACACTTCTAACGTCTCCGCCGCTACCACATCACACATTAACAAAATATTAAAGCTCTGCAAAAGGTGTTTTGTAACATCACCGACTTTTCTGAAGATGCTGCTCCAAAACAGATCCCCCCCGCTCCCGCACCCGTGGGCAGTTTAGCAACAGTGTCTTCTCCATCAGCTGGAACAAACCTGCAAATTTCAGGATGTCAGAATTTCTCCTGGGATTGAAATTCCATGTTTTGACCAGCTGTAATTATTGGGTGTCACCGTGCGTTGCTTGTGCCATCCGAGCGTGTAGGCGTTTCAAAGATCTCAAGAAAATAACAATTTCCAGTGGGGGTTTAGCTTTCAAAAGTTGGGTTTATCTGCAGCAAAATGGGATCTGCCTGCATCTTGCTTAAAGAAATCCTTGCTTCTAGACCCGTTGCTGACTCTAAGTGCGGTGCTGAGCAGATATATTTTAATATTAGAGGGAAAAACCATAATAACGTATGCAAAAAAATGATGGGGAGTTTCTCAAAGCTACTTATCAGCTCCAAAACTTCCCCAGGCCTCTTCAAAACTGCAAAACTCTGCTCTCGGATGAGCGTATTGCACATTTAATTCTCTCTGCACAGATCTCCTCTGCATTGCCAGGCGGCTTAAGATACTTTAATGTGTGCAGCAAAGGCTGGTGGTGACACATGTAATTAAGTCTTGCAGAACACCCTTCAACAGTAGAGATCAAAGCAATTTGCAAAATAAATGTGCGTCATTATCTCAACTTTACAGGGAAACTGAGGCTTAGAGAGAGGAAATCTCCCAGCAGACAAAGGCTTGGAGGCAGGGAAGGGAAAACAGGATTCCCAAATCCTTCTTCTGCTGACGAGGTGAAACTGTGCAGCGCTAAAATTGCCGGCGAACGTGGTTGATAGCCTACGAACGACGAAGTCTCCGATGGGGGAATAATGCAGCTTGAAAGAAGAAACGGATTGAGATGCAAACAGATTCTCCCCCCACAAAAATGACAGCTTGAAAGAGGAACTTGGCTTGCTGCGTGGGAAGCTATTTCAAGGAGAAAAGTCAGTATTTTAGTGTGTTGGTCCAAGGAGCCCCTTCCTGCATGAGCAAACTCAATCTGTCTCTGGTTTTCACGCTATGGATTGGGGTGACCCAATCTGTTTGCATCCTGTAGGCTCTACCTCACCCCAAAACTCCTGCTGGATGCCTTGGTATGGCACCTCCATAGAGCACGTCTCCAAGATGACAGCGAAATTTAGGATGCATCCACATACTGTTGTGTTCGTGGGTCTCCATGGCCGCGTTGGCCAATAAGAGCGGACCAAGCCAGAGGTGTCCCTCAGGATCCCATTTCTTGTCCCTGTGTGGTGGTTATTTGTTCCAGACAACATTTCGTGTTCTGATTCCTCGTTGAGGAGAGCTGGATAAACCACTTGCCCACTCAAGGCTCTTTGTTTCCAAAAGCCCTCAAGGTAGTACCCCTGCGCTTTCTTTGCCTTAATTACATTTTGCTTTGCAACTACCAAGAAAAAAAAAAAAAAGCCTCCTGACAACCAGTGAAAAATAATTAGCAGCACATTGTGTCATTAAACACTAGACTTTAATTAAATTGCATAGAGATAACTGCCTCTAACGACTGGAAGTCTGGAGCCTCGAGACAGCCAAGCACTCAGCAGAATGGAGTAAAAGACCTCATAAAATAGACACGTGTCAAGTCCTTTCCTCTGGCTGATGAAGCACCTGCCTAAGTAGGGCATCACATTGCATCTTCCACCTGAAAATAGCTTATTACCCCTTGTCCTCTCCTGCTTTTCATCTCTTTGGAGCTAATGGTCTTTTGTCCTGGCTGGGTTTCATCCTGGGATGAGACGCTGCTCTTCTCATGTTGGCCTGCTCATGTTTGGCAACTTTTTCATCTCTATCCTTTGAAAAAAGTTGTTTCTGCTGGAATATGAGGTGTCTGGACCTGGGCCAACCATGACAGCAACTCAGTGGATGTCATGCAAGTAGTGGCTTTGGTGGGTTGACTACAGGGAGAGCTTCTTGGAGCATCTAGGCCACCGTGTCCTATTGCTTTCCCATGTCCTTGATGGACTCAAGCTTCTCTAGAGGGGTTGGAAATCTTAAATGGATCCGTTTTCAAGGTTGTTTTTGGTCTACCACGTCTCTAAGCTGATTTCCAGGCATGCAATGGCTTTACTACCTAGTTATGAGTCTCTGCTTGACGTATGTTGGGATCAGTCTGTACCACTGGTGAAATTCTTGGAGTTCTGTACATGTTTAGTGGGTTAAAAGGTGGTAGTTGGATTAATTTGGGAGGGGGGGAAAGGTGCTCCCAGGCTTCCACATGCTTTTTGAGCTGAAAAGTGTCACATTTTTCTAGTATTATTGCCTTGCCCTAAATACAATTGCAATCCCCAAGTTGTTGGCCCACCCCGATGTTTAATGCTGACTTCTCCCAACGCGGGCGCGAAGCAGAAGCCTTCTTCCGCGTGAAAATTTAATTACTGCTTTCTCGCATCTCGCTGCCAGACCTATAAAAAGAGGCTTATCGCAAACGATAAGCCCGGCGTCCTCGGGAATCGCACCGTAACTCATGCACGGAGCTGAAATGCAGAGGGGCAGCTCCTTTTGTGGCCTCTTTCCAACCACCTTCTCCTGGCAGCATTACAGCCAGGCACTTTGATGCAAATGCCCAAGGTTTTGGGTTTGGTTCTATTTTTTCCTTTTAAATAAAGTAAATATCATTAAAATTCAACTGCTTCTCTCTTGCTATTTGCTTCATCTTTCATCCTTACCTCTTCCAGCTGTAGTGATGTTTTTCCCTCCCTACTATTTCGGTCGTAGATTCTCTTGGGGGAAGGTTTATTTTGAAGGGATCCAGGTCAGATGTTGACGGTGACTCTTTGCTCACCACCGTGTTGCAACACCCCCAAAATCTGCCTCTCTACGAGCAGATGTCTAGCCAAATCTCCAAAGAGCTCATAAATAGAGAAAGCAAAAGGGGAAGCAAGAGGCCTCCTTGCTAAAAGTGAGTTTTCTGCAAATTCTTCAAGGTGCTTTTCCTCCTTGTAAACCTGCCCGTTGTGATCCAAGGTTGGGTCTCCAAAGAAAATGGTCTTGGGCAGGGCAGGGTTGCAGATGTGCCCAGAATTGATACAGGCTCTGAGCATGATGCTCACTGTAAAACTGCTTGAGGAGGGCAAGGTCTCCTCTCAAAGGCTCCGAAAAAAACCCTTAAAAAGCAGAATTCTCTCTGTGAGCTGGAGGCGAGGGGTTGCACTCGTGCAAAGCAACTGGCTCCCATCCCCTCTTGGCTCTTTCCCCGCGTGAGCTGGGTCGTGCTCTTTCCCTTTTGCCTCCTCGTTGCTTCACGGCAGGTTGCGGTGCTTGGCTTTGATTTATTATTGCTGGCTTTGCTCAAAAGCACCAGGGAACGCGGTGCTCCGGCTGTTGTTTCACCAGGACCAGCGGAGGAGGAAAAGCTCCACGCAGTGCCAAAATTATTATATTTTTTTTTAATTAATTTTTATGAAAAATAACTTCTACTTTCTTTTTTTTTTTTCATTTTGTTCTGAAAAAAAAAAAAAATTATATGTTTCTCTGGTTGATGCGGGAGGTGCACAGGAGCTGGCTGCTCTTCTGCATGGTTTAAGGTCAGCTCTAGACATTCTCCCTTGCAATACTTGGCTGCCAGCACCGTGGCTTGAGCTGACGTCGAGCTGTGCATCCAATCGACCGAACCCCTCCTGTCTTGACAGCCCCATTGTTTCTCTCTTGAAAGCTCTGGCTCTTTTTCGAGGTCATTTTTAGGCTCCTCACCCCGTGTGACGCAAAATGTGGCTTCTCCCAAATTGCTGCTGGCTCCGCTTTGGACATGTTCCCATCCCCGTGCAAAGCATCGCTGTCTCTATTATTTTTCTAGAGGATTTTGGGGTGGGTTTTTAGGGTTTGCTCCCATCGGAGCAATCTGGCAGGAGCGTGGTGATGTGGGTCTGCTCTTCAGGGACGGGCAGGAGCCGTCTGGAGACAACGATGGACCATCTGGCAGGGGTTTTTGTGCAGGCAGGTAGCTGGCAGGGGGAACGCTCGGTGCTTTCAAAGAAAGGGGGAATAAAGAGACATTTGGATCACGCTTGGAAACTTTGCAGGCTGGAAAGTCCGATGTTTACGCTGGGTTGGTGGAAGTATTTTCTTACAACCCCTGCCCAAATCTAGTGATTTAGAGGACAAAACCACCAAGGGCCGTAACTGGTTTCAATATTGTATGAGATAATCCTGTAAATTGATGGTCTGGCTTGAGATCTGAGCTGTGCTCCTATTCCTGCCCTCTATACGGATGACAACCTTCCTTGGGTTTGGGAGGTTTTGGGTGAAAAACAGGGGAAAACCACATCGTGCTCAAGAGCATGGCGTGATAGACACCTACACGCACTTGCCTGCCTGTTCCTACATCAAGGTTTTGCTCAGTGTTTTTGGGTTTTTTTGGCTAGCCTGGGGGGAAAATAGTGATTTCTTCCTTGGGGGAAGCATTTATAAAGTCTGCCTGCCTTGGAAAAAATCGTCTCTGAAGAGCAATTGCGAAGATTGGACTTATTTATCCAGGAGGAGAGCCTGGTAGGAAGGGTATTATGGGCCTGGGAAATACAGAATAGGGTAAAGATGAGAAATCAGGTGCCGGCGGTCCTGGACGTCGGGGGCTGAGAAATGCTGCAAAACCCCAATGGGGAAAACCTGACTTAATAAAAGGAAAAATTCACACATCTGATCCATAATGAGACTCTCTGCTGTGGCTTTAGCTGTTTTCTCTTCCAGTTCCCTTAAATTTTGACCCGTGGGTGCTATGGTACGGTGTTTTGGATTTGTTTTTCAATGAGAAAAGCTTCCCCGCCGCCATCAGATGCATTTCTTTACCCTGTTTCCATGCAAACTTCAGCCCTGGTTTATTCTGCTCTTCTCCAGGTACTTGGCGGTGAATGGATTTAATACTTAACTACAGCCCATTCGCGCACCTCACCTGCCCGAGGAGATGCGGGGAGTGATTTGCATATTTATTAAATATCTTTTAGTAGGATACACAAGCTGCATTGCTACATCTCGCTCGCGATGCTGGGAGGTGAAACAGCGACGGGAGGGGGGGGAAATACCCACCGTGGAAGGGCACGTTAAAGAATATTGAAGGCAAAATAGGCAGGGTTGCTCGAGAAGTCAGGGTCTTGCTTTTTCCTCCTTTATTTCCTCTTTTTTGCTAAACCTCAAGCAGCGAAACCATCCCCGGGGCTCCCAAAGGAGCCGTCTGGAGTCGGAGCAGGCGTAGACGAGCGGTGCGGGAAGCACTCGGGATCGTGTTTTTAAGCTCGGAAGACCTATGCTGTGCTCGAAACGCCTTGCTTAACGTGGCCTTAATGAAGAAGGAGAGGACCCGCGGTGTCGGGATGCTCTTGGAGATCAGGGGGTGATCCGTCTCGCTGATTTTTTGACGCCTGCCACGCGGGTGTTTTGCGTCTGAGCTCATCCTCCAGCTGCTTTGGCATCTGCCGCGGGCCAAGGCGATGGGCAGCCCCCGGGGCTGGCAGGATGGTGGGGTGGGGTTTTTTTTCCCCAAATTTGGCAGCAATTCCTATATTCCAGTGCAGCAGCAATGAACCACTGAGTCCTCTTGGGCTTGCCCAAAAAAACTTACTTTTATTGTCATTTTTACTTTGGTCTCGCTAAGCAGTGAGCCGTCCTGTAAGGTATTTAGTGGGTCCAGAGCCGGGTTGTTGGACAGCTTATTTTAACCCATTTTCCCTGAGGAAACCCCCCTTGTGCGACTGCTCCTTGTGCCCAAAACCTGAAATTTGGGGCTGGCTTGGTCAGTCATCTCAAACCCCCTCATTTTGAGGCTTTTGGGCCAAAAAAGCATCCTTTCCCTTTCCCTTGCCACTGGGAAGACATGCGCTAAAGCGCTGCTACAAGCCCCATCATGGGCTGGTGTTGCTTACTTGGATGTCGAGGAACTGACCTACATGTCTTCAATTTGGGTCAAAACCGTGGGTTTTTTTGCTCTACTGCTTGCAGTAGCGTTTCCTAACCCGGCTGCTGGGAGAGCTTGCATAATTCACCTTTCTTCCAAGGCGGAAAGCAAATATATTGCTGCTGGGGGCAGGGAGGAGGGGAAAGCAAGCAAACAAGCAAATCCCATTTACACCTTTGGGAAGGAGCCTCAAAGGTGGAAAAATAAATGGAAAACTTGGCTGAGAACTTCCCCCAGTGCCTGAATTTCACCTGCTTGCGGTGGCGTGTGTTGCTTGTTATCTGTATTTCTGGCTGGGTGATGGACAGTGCTTAAAGCCAAGCATCTAGAGCAGAAAACACACGCTCGTCCTCTGAGATGGATGGATGCTCCCCGCTCCATGAAACATCTTATGCGCCCAAGGTGATACAGACATTGTAAGAGCTCCCCTGACAATACGTAAAAAATTTATAGTTGCTTCAAACCCGGCAGATTTATGGGGCTGGGGGAGGTAAAGCTGCGTGAAAGCAAAGCCGGGTATAGGGATGCTGGAAGGGAGCGAGGAGGAGGAAGGTCTGGCTGATGCAGGTGGTGTTAATACAGAGGGTGACGTGGAGCAGAGGCACGTAGGAATTGCAGTGATTTTGGTGGGGAAAAGTACAATTTCCCCCCACTCCCCTTCCCGGCAAAGGTCAGGCTGGGCGACTGGGGCAATCCCTTTGGGCTGTGGATGCGAGGAGGTGAGCTGGGAAGGGAAGCGAACCTCGTAACGCGGGATGCGGAGAGAAATTTAGGAGAGGCGGCCGAGACGTTGAGAGGAGATGACAGCAGAGAGAGGCTGGGGTGATATTGCCTTTGCAGGAGTGTAAACAGGCAGGCGACGGACCCGACGGCATCTCTCGTTAAACAGATGCCGGCTGCTGTTTGTTCCAGTGGAGGTGGGCGATGAGGAGCGTGGAAAAGCCGCTCGCCAGCCGGGATTGCCCCCAGACAAGCCCCTCCGCTGTGGGAATCCCTCTGTGGATGTATAGGGGATGTATTTGCCTTGTTACGGGCAGGGAAATGGGGAGGGGGAAGGTAAGAGCCAGCCACCCCCTCCTTGCTCCTGCCGTGCCAGGGAGATGGGTGAGGGCTGGAGGGGACCTGTCTGATCACATTTGACTGGGTTCCCGGTGAGCCCTGCCTTCCCAGCCTTGGCTTTTCCCAAGGTTTCGGGCATCCGCGGAGGAGGTGAGGTCAAAAGGGGATGCAGGCAGGGCTGGAAAGGCTCCCGCTGCCATCAGCATCCCCCCTCGGTCCCCATCTGGGGAAGAAGCACCGCTCCGGCTATGAATCCACCTCATTCCCCAAGACACAGCCCTTTTATTAAGTGACTTTTCCATGTAAAAAAAAAAATATATATATATATATATTGTCCTATTAACATCCCATAAACCTCCAACCTGTGTTAGATAAGCCCCGGCTCAGCCCCCCGAAACACAAGCGAGCTCAGGCACGGCGGAGCAAGGCGCCAGACACAAAAAAGACCTGACAGCCTTTTGCAAGCCAGCGATAACGACGGGCATCGGTAAATAAATAGCAGAGATCTCCGCGCCCGAGATGGCGGCGGGGCTGGGTTCTGCTGACCCCGGCATCTTCGCTACCTGAAGGAAAAAAGCTCTAGACAATATTGGACAAAATAAGGAATAGGCGGGTGGAGGGTGTGATGGGAGGGAGAGCTGCGCGCTCCCCGAGTCACCACTCGCTCCTTGCAGCCGGGGGAGATGCTCCCAAAATGTATTTTAGCAAAATATATTAAAATCCCAATGGCTTATGGCCACGTGCAGCAGCCCTGAGCCCGTGGGGAGCTGTCTTCTGCCTTTAAGAGATGATTGTACCCCCGTCCGTGTGTCTGTCCATCTCCTGCTGCTGCTGGAGGTTGGAAACACATTGTGTGGGTTGGATTTGGGGCTGGTGAGACGCTTTGAGGGTTTTTCCCCATTGCACGGAGAAAGACATGGGTTTTTCCTGGTTTTGCACTGAAAAGTTCCCCTGTGAAAGTGTCTCTGAGCATTAAGATAAGGAGATTAATATTTATTTTTTTTACTGGCAGCTAAATGCCAGCTCTGCAGAACCAGGCTGGGGCTTTGCAAACTCTTGGGACCCACCGTCCCTCCTCCCCATGATGTCTCCATCCCAAAGGATTCTGCGTCCACCCACTGGTCCCATCCCAAAGGATGCTGTGTCCAGCCACTGGTCCCATCCCAAAGGATTCTGCGTCCATCTACTGGTCCCATTTTATCCCCAACATCCCCATGCCAGTGCTTCAAGCCCTTCTCCCCAAGCAGAAATCAATCCCCCAGCCCTCACCCGGGGGCAAACTGCTCTCCAGGAGCCCTCAAGGATAAATCTGCAATTCCTCAGCCCCCAAATTATAGATATTTATGTTTAAATCCCAAATCTACCTTCCCATCAGTGCAGGAGCTTCGAGTTTCAGCTATTTGACTCTGCTTTCCTGCTGAGCGCTCACCATGCCTTGTTGTGGCTGGGCAATATTATTTACTCCTTTTCCTGCTCTTTTCTGGGTTCCTCCATGCCCTGCCAAGGCTACCGTCAGACTCGAACAGGATCCATCCCCAGGGGCTCGTAGCTCGGCCGAAAAACCCCATGGGAGGCTGTAGGGAGCTCCGACCCAGTGCCGGCTCCATCCTGTACCCTCTCAATTACATGGTAATGCGTGTTAAAATTACAAATTTATTTATAGCCTCTATTTTTTCCTGCCCCCCAACTCCACGATTTTTTACAGCTCATCCGCCGTAACAAATTCGACTTCATAAAGCGGAGGCGCGGGTTATTATTGCCTTATGGAAATAAACGGGAGCAGCCGATCTTTATTCCCGGGCCTGGCATTTGTCTCCCTGAATGCTCAACACGGTCTCGGTCGACACGTCGGATTTGTTCCAGTTGCTAAAAATGGTGATAAGCTCAGCTCCGGGGGTGTGTGGGGTTATTCCCTCCCTCTCCTCACTCTTTGTGCTGGATATTGCTGGTGAACACCCCATTATTTGTTCACCCGGGGGGTGCTCCTTTGCAACTCCCCCCCCCCCCCACAGTATTT
>VXAK01025274.1:130103-184504 GCA_013399435.1 Arenaria interpres
GATGGGGATGGAGACGGGGATGAGGACGGGGTCAAGGACAGAGATGAGGATGGGTTTCGGGACGGGGCTGAGGACTGGGACAGGGCAAGGATGGGAATGGGGATGAGAATGAGAATGGGGATAAAGATGGGGATGAGGACCAGGTCAAGGACAGGGATGAGGATGAAGATTGGGACAGGGATGGGGAGAGGGACAGGGATGGGGATGAAGATGGGGNTGGTGAGCCCCCAGGGTCTTTAATCTTTCATATAGATATATGAAACAAGCATGAAAAAATACATATATATTAAAAATATATATCTGCTGCTTTTGGGGGCAAAATAAGGCAAATAGCTGTCTGGTGTTCACTCTTTCGTGGGGACCTTGGGAAGAAGATCTATGTGAAGCTACCCAAGTGGATGGGATGCTGGGGGTGTCCGGGGTGGTGGCTGTCCCCACCGAGCTCACCGTCCCTTTTGTCCCCACACAGGTGTACTTCAAGAGGGACGGGGAGCCCATCGAGGCCACCCCGCTGCCGGAGCCGCCGGCCGGTGCCGGGAGCTGGGGACCCCGTAACCTCCTTCACCGCGACCTGGATGACACCAAGGTGCCAAAATCGCTGGCGGCCGAAGGGGAGGTGGGAGGCGGGCAACCCCTGGCCACGGCTGACCCCCCCCGGGGGCTGGCGGCCGAACGGGGTCCCGTCACCGAAACCATCCCCGAAACAGTGGTGAGCCGGGAGTTCCCGCGGTGGGTGCACGTGGCCGAGCCCATCTACTATTTCCGTCACACCCACGCCCCCGTCAGCGACGGGACGGTGGAGGCACGGGCCACCCTCACCTGGACCCTCAACCCCCAAATCGACAACGAAGCCCTCTTCAGCTGCGAGGTGAAGCACCCGGCGCTCTCCATGCCCATGCAGTCCGAGGTGACGCTCGGTAAGTGCGGGTTTGGGGAGGTGGGATCTTGGCTTTTTGGCAATTCTTTGCAATTTTTGCAATTCTTTGCACTTTTTGCAATTTTTTTGGTAATTTTTTTTGTGATTTTTTTTTTTCCTTTTTTGCCTGCTTTTGTCATGGCNGCTTTTTGCAATTTTTTTTGTAATTTTTTGGTGATTTTTTTTCCCTTTTTTTCATATATTTTTTCTTTTTTTTTTTACTTCCGTTTTTCTTTTTTCTTCTTTTTTCTTCTCTTTTTTTACTTTTTTTTTTTTTGACTTTTTTGACCTCTTTTTTTCTTTCACTTTTGCTTTACTTTTGGAGTCTTTTTCAGGCACTCACGGGTTACAGTGGGGTGCCACGTAGGGCTGCGTGATGACGGGAGGGCGTGATGCCAGGGCTCCCCAAAAAAGTAGGGTTGAGGCCAGCGGGTTTTGATGGGGTTCATCAGGCAAGAGAAGAGGTTTGCTGTGTGTTGTAGGGGAGACAGAGCTTAGGGGGGACTGTGTGGGGCGGGATGGGGTGCAGGGAGGGAGGAACGCAAGGGCAGTTTCGGAGGGGTGAGATGGGACTTGGTGCTAGCAATAGGGGTGCTGGGGGGGTGGTTGTCCTGGGGTCTATGGGGCACAGAGCCCCTCGTGCATGGGAGAGGTAAGGAAAGATGCTGTGGGGCTGCTGCCCCCCAAGTCCTCATAGCCTCAGGGTGCCCCGTAAAGAGGAGCAAGCCCTGAGGCTATGAGGGGTGCAGCCCCCCCACCCCAAGCCATGGAAGGGGCTATAGGGTGGGGTCTGCTGGGTTGATGTAGGGCTGGGGTTGGGAGGGGGCTGTTGAATCATGCAGTGGGGGCTTGTGGTGATGTGTGGGGCTGGTAAGGGGGCAATGGAGGTTACTGGGGTATGGGAGCAAGGCAGAGATGTCAGCGGCAGGGGGTGATGTGGGCACAGCCCTAGATTTGGGCTGGTTTTGGGGCGAGGCAGGGCTGTGCTGGGTGTAGGGATGAGTGGGGAGGGGGATGTTAAAGTCAGGAGTGGGGGCTCTGTTGGGGGACCTGCTGTTTGGTGGATCTTTGCCTTGGTTGCCTGCAGGGCAGGTGAGGAAATTGGTAACCCCTTAATGTTACCTCCTGTGGGGTGTAATTCTGGGAGGGGGGGGGACAGAAGAGCTCCCCTGGATATGTTTTTGAGGGGAAATCCTTCACCCCACAGTGACGTCACCTCCATCCATCTATACCCAGTCCCAGGAGACCTGAGGACATACCATCACCCTTGTTGGCCATCACCACCCAACTCATCCCAGTGGGTATTTCTGGGGAGGGGCCAGGCTGCCCCCAGGGCTGGTGAGGCCCCAGCTGCCATGGGGTGGTGAGGGTAACACCAGGGCTGCCCCATTGGCTCCCAGCAGTCCCAGGACCCTAGAAAAGCAGAAGCTCCCCAAGTGACCATGGGAGCTGTTGAGCAGAGTAGTTAGTGGAACACCTCACTTCTGCCCCATCTTGCCCCCAGCTAAGGCTGGGGCTCCCCTATCTTCTCCAGGTTCCCCCTCAGAAGAGGCTGAGTGTTATCCCAGCTTCGGGGCACCCTCCTGGGCAGGCTGTTCTATCCATCCTCCCCTTGAGCCAGGAGGAGAGGACTGGGCTCTGGTCCTGGCCAAGTAGGACACTTGGCTCGCTGCATCAGCAATGATGCACCATCTCCTGGAGAGCTTCTCCTCGTTGGCTTTCCACCCGTCTTTGGCATGGGCTTCAGTGAGCACAAGCCTGTTGGTGCCGGTGCTCCGTCTCTTTTCCTTCAGCTCATCAACTGCCTCAATTAGTGGGAGGTTGGCAGCAACGAGGAGGTC
Source organism: Arenaria interpres (assembly GCA_013399435.1). Taxonomy (NCBI): domain Eukaryota; kingdom Metazoa; phylum Chordata; class Aves; order Charadriiformes; family Scolopacidae; genus Arenaria; species Arenaria interpres. The sequence continues at coordinate 132,861 of VXAK01025274.1, forward strand.
AACGGGAGGTTGGCAGTCAACAAGGAGGGCAGCAGCTCTCTTGCTAATAGATGGCCCTCCTTTATCTGCTTCCCCCCACTGAGCATTACAGCTCTCTCCCAGCATACAACTGGCCAAAAAATAACCCAAGTCCTGCATTTTCGCACCTTCTGCAGCTCAGATGTCCACTCTCTGGGCCTCCCCATGAGGCCAAGACTTTGATGGCTCCCTGCTTTGTCCCCAGAAGCTCCAATACCTCTAACAGCAAAGCTCACCCCACACTGACCTCCCACACCCACAGCTCTCCCCATCCCCTAAGATGATCCTCCGGCCTGTGCGTCTCACTGGGAGTCTCTCCACCACCATCCATACCCAGTTTTTTGGCACTATCGCAGCAGATCCCCCCGTTAACCCCCTCCCTATGTATAAATAGTATATATACACTATATGTACTCTCAATAAAAGCCACATTGAAACCAAGACAAACCATTCTCTTCAGTACAGAGAACATTCTTTCAGTACAGACCATAGCATGCTGCAATCATCTGCAGCCCATCACCTCCTCTTTAACACCAAAGGGCCAGATCCTGCGTGGATATTGCAGTCCAGGTGCTCAGCCGTGGTCTCTGGCTCATGTCCATGAGGAGCTTCCTGGGGCCTGGCTGCCCTTTCCCAGGACCAGCATCCACCAGCACAGACCAGTGTACTTTCTGGTGGCTCTTTGTCCCCTTGTGTTGTGTCAGGGTGATATCCAGGCTCAGCCTGTCCCATCCACGGTGGCACTTGAATATACGAAGGATGAGACACCCACCTCCTGCCCATTTTTCCCTTTTAACCTGCAAAAGGCTCTTTCCATGCAAAGCCCAGGCAGCTCCTGAGGCTGTCCCATCCCACCCACGGCCCACAAGGGACATCCACACAACCCCGACCTAGCTGGGAGCAAAGAGCAGACCCCCCGGTGTGGTGTCACCCCACCGTGGCTGGCTGCTTCTCCCCACAATGCACCAGGCAAGGGCACCCCAAGTCTAGTGTGGGAAAGGGGGTCCCCTCCTCTTTACAGGGCTGTCCTTTTGTTCCAGCAAGGCTTAGTGGCTGTCTCCCATGCTAACAGCACTTGTGCGTGACTTACCAAGGCCACCTTGTCCTTGGGGTGCTTTCCTGAGGTGTCCATCTCCATGGCTTCAAACCAACCTGGCCTGTCTTGATCCCTCTTTCTGAGCAGAGAAGGGCTTAATTTGGCAATATGCCCTTCACCACCAATGCATCCCATTACAGTCACCTATCAATCTTCCCGTTCATCTGCCTGTGGGGTCCTTGCCTACCTGTCTATCAGTCATTTGGACGTCCGTCAGCCTGTCCATCAATCACTCAGCCCTCAGCCCCATCGGCTGGCACTCACTGCCACCCCCTCACCACGCTTGTTCATCAAACCATCATTAACCCTGGCCAAGGGCACTCCACCAGCACCGGGAACCCCTCTCTCGCCTGATGTCCCTTCTTGTCCCCTTGCCTTGCAGTTGCTCCCAAGGGGCCGAAGATCACCATGACCCCAACAAGAGCCCGCGTCGGAGACACCGTGCGGATCTTGGTGCAGGGCTTCCAGGTCAGCATCCCCATTGCCGTGGGGCGATGCCACACCAACGGACAACCCTTGCATCCCCACCAGCACTTTATGGGGTTGGCTTGGTGGCCTTGGGTTGCATCATGGGCCCTACATTGGTGCACCCCTGGGAGTTTTAGCTGTACCCCATCCCTGCTCCAGGTGGGAGACAGGGTTTGCTCATCCCCTACACCGATCTCATAGCCCCCCCCGTCTCCCCACAGAATGAAGTCTTCCCTGAGCCCCTCTTCACCTGGACCCGGGTGGGGAGCCGGCTCCTCGACGGCAGCGCCGAGCACGACGGCAAGGAGCTGGTGCTGGAGCGGGTGCCAGCCGAGCTCAACGGCTCCATGTACCGCTGCACTGCCCAGAACCCCCTGGGCTCCACCGACACCCACACCCGGCTCATCGTTTTTGGTATGGTGGCACTGTGGGGTCACCCCCTCCCTCCATAAATCCTCACTCATCTCTCCCATTCCCCCTCAATAACACTGTCTCTCTGCTATTTCTTTCCCGTTAGAAAACCCAAATATTCCCAGAGGAACAGAGGACTCCAACGGTGAGTAGTGGTGGCACCAGTATTTTGACCCAAAACCCCCTAAGGAGGGAAGAACCATGCAGAGAGCATGGCCCATCTAGATGCCCAAGCCCTTGGCCATCTGTCCTTGTCTTGCTCCAAGCCCTGGAGCATCTCTCCTTGCATTGCCCCAAGTCCTTGGCCATCTCTCCTTGCCATGCCCCAAATCCTTGAACATGCATTCTTCCATGGCTCCAAGTCCTTCCCCTTGGCAGGAGGGATGTCCTTGCGGGGCCCTGCAGATGCGCCCCACGGCATCCCTGACCTGCTGCCGGGCCCACACAAGCTCCATATGTTTTGGATGCCTTCCAAAAAAAGCAGTGACCCCATCCTACTTTGAACCCAAGGGGTAAGACGCGGCTCCCTGACCTCTCCATCCATTTCTTCTCCTGCCCAGGTTCACTTACCGGCCACCGCGGCTTCAGACTAGTTTTGGCGCTCACCCTAACAGTGATCCTGGAGCTAACGTGAAGCTTCGCCTGCCTCTTCCTCCTCCTCCTCTTCCTCCGTACGGCTCCACCTGGCATTTACACCTCCGTCAATCGGTTCTCTCGCTTTCTCTCTCTCTTTTTTTTTTTTTTCTATACTATTTACAGTCTCGGTCTCTTTCTGTCTGTGTCTTGGCTTCCTCAGACAATTTAATTAAAAGGAAAAAGAAAAATCTCCCCTGGTAGAAGGCTGTGCTTAATGTTTTGCCTTGTGCTGGGGAACCCAGAACTGTTATGGGGTACCCAGAGACTTTGCAAGGTCCTGGGGGGGTGTGGGAGGGTGTCTATTATGCCAGGTCCAGATTTCCCCTGGAAAAATCCATGTACATCATTCCCACTGCACCGAGCTGCTCCAGGTCTCAGCTCCCCAGGGTAGGGAGCATGAGGGATGTGTCCCCATCATGAGGGACGTTGGGGGTGAGTCCTACATGGGGACAATGGCGCTGGGAGCCTGAAAGCTGTGGATCACTTTAAGGCCTTATATATCCTGGGTCCTTGGTTGGGGCAAACGGGCTTTGCTGGGAGATGGGTGCCGTGCACAACGCTTGTCCCGGGCTGGACGGTCAAGCTCTAGTGACAGATGGCTCCTGACCCAAAATGCCAGCACTCACACACGACCGGGCAACGCATGTCCCATCGGGCAGCACCGGCACGGGGACACCACCCAGGTTTAAAGCACTGCACCCATGGTTGGTCCACGCCACCCTCCCCATCCCTCTTGGCTCATTGTCTCCATGAAAATGGAAAACGGTACCCCAAGCTCCCCCCAGGCACAGCACTAATCCTGCTGCAGGATGGATTAGTTTATTTCACGAAAAACATGTGGTTTTGCCTCAATCCTGCCCAGTGCTGGGGGATGCCAGCAGTTTGCCAGGCTGCTTCCCCTCCCCGTGGTGCCCCGAGAGCATCCAGCCCCGGACCGGGATCCCTGGGGAGTGGATGTCGGGGGGGAGAGGAGCCCGAGGATGGGGCGCTCCCCTGCCTTTTCCTCCGGGAACTTTTAATCCTAGAGGATTAGCCAGCAGCCGTGTGGCGCTTCATCTTCCCAAAGCCCCGTACGAGTGCTAAGCATTATTATTACTATTATGATTAATTATTATTAAGCAGATTCAGTCCCTACCATGCTCCGTTGCCAACCTCGCTGCGAGCGATTTCCTAACCTCAAAGGAGCTGAACAAACACGCGGCGGCTCAGGAGTTTCTTTCCACACATAATACTTTGGGCTGGCAGGAATGCAAAGGCTGGGGCTGGCTGGGATCTAGGAGGATCAGTGCCTTCGCTTTCATCCCGGAGCAACGGCATCCCAGCAGCCGAGCATCCTTTCCAACCAGCTGCCCGAACCCCTGCGCCCTCCCCAACCGCTGTCACTGCTCCAGCCCATTGCACCTCCCTGGGAGAGAAGGGAACCTTCATTATTTTTTTTTTAGAGGAATTTTTACTTTTTTTTAGGGGAATCTTTATTTTTTAGGGAAGTCTGCGTGACTCGGTTTACCCCCCATGCTACTAAGCAGGCAGGAGAGTCCCCACACACACACTGCACGGATGCTTCTCACCCTCCTCACTGGATCAGAGATGCTCCGGGGGCCTCATCCCAACGTGATTAAACAACCATTAAGCCTTCTCGCTTCAAAAATGGGGATTTACAGACGCCCAAACCTCCATTTAAATGCAAATGTGGCGGTTTTAGCCCGGAACCATGGAAATGAGGAGCATTAGAGAGGCAGTGCCACCATCAACCAGCTTGGTGCCATCTCAAGAACAACGCGACCTCCCCATCCAGGGGCTGGGAGAGGACCGGTGGGCTCGGAGGTGCTGCATCCCAAATCCGGCCCTCTGTGTCCATTTGGGATGCTTAGCTCTTTCCCACAGTGATGGATCAGGATGTAGGATGGGACCTTCTCAGCACCATCACAGCCAAAGTGATGACAGAGGGGACATGGGAGTCTCTCATTTTGGGCAGTGATGCTGCCTGCTTTCCCAAAGTGTCCCCGAGGCGACAAGGGACAGAGAGATGCCACCCCACCCCAGTGTTCCAAAGAAAACCTCCCACGAAGTGCTGGACCCTGCCTTCACCTCCCACCTCCTCTCATCCTTCACCTCCCAGCCCTGCCTCCCCATCCCCATCCACCTTCCTACAGGTAATTACGAAGGACATCAATTAAGTCCCTGGCTCCCCCACCACCACCACACACCCCGTTGTTTGAGGACCTGGCAGTGAATAATGCAGGAGGCTGGAGGGGGAAAAGAGCTGCTCAGGTTGTTTCATTATTGATGAGAGATGACAGATCCACGGCTGACAACCTGCCTAAGAGATATGATTAGCTTGTAAAAAATTAATCGCGCTTCTTAGGGATGACGCGAGCTGAAAACCCCAAGGAGCGGCGTTATCGATGTTCCCTAATTTCAGGGGACTTTGAAAAGGTTTTAGCCAAATTTGGAGGAGGCAATTACATTCAATTAGAGTCACAAGCGCCGAGACGTCACCGCTGCTCGGAGACGCCACGGCCGCATCCCCTGCTCTCCTACACTGCCGCTCGTCCTCCTTACCTCAAGGCATTGATAAATACACATTTATACCTTGGACCTGCGTTTTTGCCATGGGGATCCTCCTTCTCCACATCATCCCCCGCAGCTCAAACTGGGCAGTTGGGCTCTGGGCCTCCCATCCTGACATTTGTGAAGGCAGCAACACCCAGAGCACGCTGCCTGCTGAAAACCCCCTCCTTCTCCGTGTTTCACCCTCCCGAGGTCCATAAAAGCCCACCGACGGTGAGGATAACCACACTCACCTAGCACAGGGCTCATCCAAGCCCCTAGTCCTTTGGGAATTAAGGTGGAGATTAAAAAAAAACCAGGGATGCTCCGGCTCCACAGGGCTGGGAATGTCGGCAGGAGAGATGGTGGGCTTTGCTCGGTGCATCCTCTGCCTCCCCCACCTCATTACCAGGCACAGTGACTGCCATGGCTGGGTTCACAGGGCCACCAAGCACATCCATAATTCATACCTCCCAGCTGACGAACGCAAGGATCTCTGCAGCTCTACCTGCCGATTAAAAACGGCAGCAGTGAGAGATGAAGAAACCCAGGGCCACGGCCACACACGGGTGGCCAGACCCTTTGCCAACGAGCTGAGCTCCAAAACATGTGCCCAGCCTCCATGCATGTCCCCAGTTACCCCAGTGCCAGCCTCGGCTTCAGGACCTTCCGCATTTGCAGGCAGGAGGGATACACTTTCCCAAAGGTTTTGGCTGGACCAAACTCCCTCAGCAATGGATTTGGGGGTCCCCATGCCAAATAGGATGAAGGGGAGCGGCTGGATGGGGTTTGACTGGTGTTTATTTGGGTCCCTGGGCCAAGCTCAAGATGCAACCGCACAGGATGCACCAGCCCAGCTCTTAATCTAAATGTCCTCGTTCCCCCAGCCTCTTCATTGCTGCATTTCCCCATGCTCACCCATCAAGGTGACAATTTCTCAAACATCCCCCCAAAAGCCGCCGTTGGGCTCTTCCCATTCACAGCAGGGATGTGCACAGGGGTCCCTGATTCCCAAGACCATCGTTTTTCTATGCATATATCTGAGTATTACACTATTTAGCACATGGTCCTCCACCTAACGAGCATCCACAGCAAGTCTAGTGGCAGATACACAACCACCCCCACCCCCTTTGGCACCACCACATCCCCTTGTGAAGCCATCAGGCGAAAAGCGGCATCTCAACATCGGCTGGGAGGTCATCTCAGATGCTGGTGACGGTGGGGAACTTGCCCCAAGGAGGTCCCGATGTTCCTCCCCATCACCAAAGGCAGTGCCTGACCTCATCCTGGTGAAGATCAGCTGCTGCATGGGCTGTGGTTTTGGGGAGGGGTCTGCGGACACCGAGCATGAGCTCACGAGCACCCAGCACCCATAGCAAGACCCCCCCACCCCACCACGCTGACCCTTCTCACCCACACTTCATACAAGGAGCTGGTTTGGCATCCCCTGGGCTCATTTCTCCAGCAAATCCCACCGGGTCAGGACGAAGGTAGGGGGGAGCCAGTCCCTGCACACAAACAGGAGCAGCCACCCACCCCCACCCACGCTTTGGCTGTTTCTTTGCCGCCTCGCAGGGCCTCGTTTCTTTATGCGTCTCTCAGCATGCGAGACATTCCCCTTGGGGAAAAGGAAATTAATTTTCTCCCTTTGAATTCAGCTCGCTTAGCGGCGGCTGCAGAGGGATGTCATTCCCCAGGCCCCCTCCTTTCCAGCTCCCTCCATCACGGTCCAGGCGGGAGGACCCGACTGCCTGGGGGACGATGGGGACAGCAATTCCCCTAAATCTTTGAAATTCAGATCAGGGCCAGACACATCACCGACAGCTTTCTGGGGGGAGAAAGAATCAAGTGTGACGCTGCCTGGCACCCCCCGTGCCTCAGTTTCCCCACGGCGACTCCAATCCCCACGGACATCCCACACGCAGCAGTGTGTTGCTTTGAAATGAGGACTCGCATCTCTCCCATCCCTTCCCATCCCAAATTTCTTCCCAGTCCCAATGTTTTCATTCACTTTCCTTAGTTCATCCCTCTCCCTGTGTACATGGACCCTGAACGCGGCCGCCACCAGCTGCAGTTTCACTCCTGCCCTTCTTTGCTCTTCAGTGATGGACTTTTCCCCCCACCTCCCAAAGCCCCCCCAGCTCCTTTTCCACCGGCGCTTAACTCCCCTGCCACTTCCAAGCCGACCTCAGAGAGACCCCAGAAGCTTTCGGGCTATTTCCCATCACCCTTCGTTAGTTAGCGTGCCACAAACGAAGGTTACCGAATTAGTCACCCGCGGAGCAGCTGCTCGGCGTCAGACCAAAGGTCTGCCCGGCTCCGGGACTGCATCTCCCTCCCTTCCCCGCACCTTCACCCGGGGATGGGAGACCTTTCCCGGACAAAACAACTTATTTTCACCTTTTCCTTGCACGATCCCTTTTAAACAGCCGAAGAAAGGAGGAGGCAGCACCGTCGGGCTGCTCGGTGGAGATACTTTTCCTCCCTTTGTGCTTCCTTTTGCTTCCCTCGGAGCCTCTCTGTTTACCAGGCTAATAAAGCCGGCTCTGTGTCGCCAGCTCTGGGCTGCACCTTTTTTCCCCGGAGCCCAGCCCAGCCCAAACATGCAAACCTTGTCCACAAACCTCCTGCCAGCTTTGCCCGCTCAAAGTCACCTTGCCCCAAACCTCCAGCTCCTCGCTCCGGGCTCGCTCGGCAATCATTAATCGGGCTTCGCCGCATTCCCGGCATGGAAAAATGCCCCAGCGGGTAACCCTGCCCTGGCAGTCCGACATGCAGCTGGCCGGCAAGCTGGTCCTCTCCGCCGCCGCTCTGCTCCTCCTGACTTTGGCGTACAGGTTTTATAAGTCCCGCTCGCTTGCCGGGGGCAAAATCCCACTGGCCGAGGCGGGAGGAGAGCAGCGGGAAAATGCCGCCCGGGATGAGGATGGGGCCGGTGCGGTGGGTCTGCGTCGGAGGAGGGTGTTCGGGGAGGAGGTGAGGAGGGACGGTGGGGACGGGCAAGAGAGCGGGCAAAAGAGCGTCCCCTGGACACGGCGTACGCCTCCCCGGGGGGATCGAAGTCTGCCAAGGGGTGAGGAGGAGGAGGAGGAGGAAGGAGGGGAGATGGTTTCCAATCCGGGACTGATTTGTGGGAAAGCGGGGTTGGCCGGGAGGGGAAGTGAGCAGGGAAGCAAGCTGGGAAGTAAGTCGGAAAGCAAGGCAGGAATAGAGCCGGGAAGTGATCTGAGAGGTGAGTTAGGAAGTAAGCTGGGAAGCAAGGCAGGAATCCAGCCAGGAATTACGTTGGGAAGCGAACTGGGAAGTAAGTCGGAAAGCAAACCAGGAACAGAACCGGGCAGTGATGTGAGAAGTGAGTTAGGAAGTAAGTTGGGAAGCAAGGCAGGAATCCAGCCAGGAATTACGTTGGGAGGTGAGCTGGGAAGTAAGTCGGAAAGCAAGCCAGGAATAGAGCTGGGAACTGATTCGAGAAGTGAGTTAGGAAGTAAGCTGGGAAGCCAGCCAGGAATCCAGCCAGGAATTAAGTCGGGAAGAGATCTGGGAAGTAAGTCGGAAAGCAAGCCAGGAATAGAGCTGGGAACTGATTCGAGAAGTGAGTTAGGAAGTAAGCTGGGAAGTAAGCCAGGAATTGAGCCAGGAATCAAGACGGGAAGCGATCTGGGAAGCAAGCCAGGAATTGAGCTGGGAAGTGAGCCAGGAAGCAAGTCGGGAAGTGAGCCGGGAAGAAAGTTGAACTCTTATGACCCTGGGGATGCGGCCAAACCACTGAGCAGCCGCGAGGATGAGGCCACGCTTGCCCCAAGCACCCGGCTTTCCCCCGGGATTGCTGATGCCCAGGTGGCAGGTGATGGACGCGCCCAAAGCACGAAGCAGGATTTGGCCAGTGGAGGAACGAGCCAGGAAGCCAAGGGGACGATCCAGACCCTCAGTGTCATCTCGGACCTGGGTCTAACGATGACAGCGAGCAACGCAAAGTCGGACGCCTCCTACTCTTTCTCCTCGGTCACGAAGATCCAGGTGGAGGAGAACTACATCCCCGAGCGGCGGGCAAAGGATGGGGCCAGGCAGCCAGTCCCCGGCCTCAAAGGCAAAGTCTATGACTACTATGTCCAGTCTGTCTCCCAGTCGGTGTCGAAGAAGAGGTCTCTTCCCTACATGCCTCCAGGAACATCCCAGTGCCACAGCTTGGAGCAGGTCAATGAAAAGCTGCAGAACTTCACAACCCAGGACCCAAATTTGGCAATGCAGGATCCCACCACCTCCTCCAGAGTTCCACCACCTGTGAGGAGCTTGGAGAGCTCCCCTGAGCCACCATCTCCCAGCCGCAAGGACAGCATCCTCCAGATTGCCGACAGCCCCCACCTCCAGCTGCCCATGGAGAGTTTTGGGGTCTCGGTGCCAGCCAGCACACCGCCTGCAAGCCCCCAGCCAGGGCTGGTGGCCAATGCTGACCACTTCCAAATGCCACCACCCGCCCACCTGGACCTGGGGAACTGCTACGAGGCCCTCCGCACAGCCAAGGCGCAGAAGCTCAGTCACCTCCAGGAGGCTGCCTACAAAGTGATGAGCGACAACTACCTGCAGGTGCTGAGGACACCCTCCATCTACGGCCGCCTCAACGCTGGTGAGCGGGAGCTCATCCTACGGCGGAGGATGAAGGGGAAGACGTACATGGTCGTGGCAGATGTCAACATGCAGGACCCCAGCCTCCACACCAGCCGCCTCTGCTACTACGATGACAAAGGGGACTGCTGGCATCACCTCTGCCACGTGCCGCCGGAGGTGGTCTCCCGGGGGTGCGCCATGTGCAGCATGTTCAACTACCTCTTCGTGGTGGCCGGCTGCGAGGGCACGGGCCGGACGCAGAGACCCTCCAACCGTGTCTTCTGCTATGACCCCCTGACCAACATATGGAGGGAGATCTGCCCCCTGAATCAAGCACGGCCGCACTGCAAGCTCGTGGCCTTGGATGGCCACCTCTACGCCATTGGCGGCGAGTGCCTCTGCACGGTGGAGTGCTATGACCCCCGGCAGGACCGCTGGACCTTCACCGCACCTCTGCCCCACGACACCTTCGCCGTGGCCCACACGGCCACAGTGTGCGATGGGGAGATCTACGTGACGGGGGGCACCTTGCGCTACGTGCTGCTGCGTTACGCTGCCCGCTGGAACAGCTGGAGCGTCAGCCCGGCCAGCGGCGGCAAGGACAGGACGGCCGAGATGGTGAGCACCAACGGCTTCATCTACCGCTTCGACCTTCACCGCAGCACGGGCATCAGCGTCTACCGTTGCGGCGCCAAGGCCAAGCTATGGTATGAGTGTGCCACCTATGCCATGCCCAACCCATCCAGCTTCCAGTGCGCTGTGGTGGGCAACCTGGTCCACTGCGTTGGCCGGCAATTCCACAGACGTTTCCTGGCTGACCACATCTCACCACGCTTCGGGACCAAGGAGTTGCAGCCCTTCCCATCGCCCCACGGCAGCCTCCTCCCGGCCGTCCTGGTGCTGCCGGAGAGAGGGACGGGACAAACGCAGGTTTGAGGGATCCTTTCTAGGGTCTCATGCAACAGCGGTGGTGACTCAGATGTGACATGATGGTGAAAGCTGGTAGAAGAAGCCACCAGCCCACTTTGGACGATGTAGCATGGGACCAACACTACCGGGGCAATGTTACCCATCCTGACCATCAAGTAGGCATCTCCCGGTCCTTTTAAGCAAGGAAGGAGACAAACTTCTCTTGGATATTACCACTAAACTCAGCCTTGAAGACACAAGGAAGAGCAAAGCAGGAGCTGGGTGGACTTGTTTGCTTAGAGGTATTTAAACATAGGCGTGATTGCTCGGGTGCAAATAAACCACGTGTCCCTGCAGGCTCCCAGCTGTGCACAGCCCAATTAGTAACTGCTTTACACACTGGGTGTTTAATATTGATCCGGACACGTAACACACGGGAGGTTTTAGGGTGGAGGAACACAGCAGGGAGGTAGGTTTCATCCCTCAGGAGGTACGGCCCAAAGGTCAGCCCCATCGGCATCAAGCCAACCCTGAGCCTTCAGGCTTGACCACACACATCACCCCAGGGCTGGAGGCTGGGGGCCAAAGGGTGAGCTGTTTCCACCAATGCCTTATTATCTGTTTCCTTCTCCTCAGCACAGAATATATGTGTATATATATATGCACCTGATGGAAATAGGCACTATAGGTTTATAGACAGCTGGTCTTAAATGAAATTAAAGCGAACATTTGGTAAAATTAACCAGGGGCTACTGTTGCGCATCATTTCAAGCCGTAGCCAAGCCTAATGGGAACAAAGAGGCCGATGCATGTTTTACATCGCTAATTACTGCACAAACAACGTCTCTGAGGAGGCAACCAAAAGCAAACCAGGGCCCTGGATATAAGCAGCCGGTCTTTCATCCCTTCTTCCCCAGGTTTCACCGACCTCATTCCGCCGCCTCTGTGTCCTGCCAAAAGCCTACTTTGGGTAATTGCATTTTCTTCCCCTCAAACATGGCTCGTCATCTGTCATCTGTCAGCCCCAGACGGACAAAAACAGCTCCCAGACAGACAAAACCCTCCTGTACCTGCCTCCGTGAGCATCACGAGCACCAAGTCATGGATGCGCTTGAAGTGCTTGGAGATAAGAGATGGTGCTGGAGCAGCCCATAGTATCACTATTTATGCCTTGCCGCTCGTGGTGGCTTGGGAGAGCCTAGGTTAATGTTCTCTCAAAGTGCTCCCAGAAGTATTTATTACTTCTCTCGCTTACTGCCTGGAGACCTCACGTTTCTGCCTTCAAGGGCTTCCTACGAAGGTCAGTGGCATCCACCCATGTTAGGAGACCTTGGGAGGCTGCGTTAATTAACCCTGCCTCTGAGGCTTGCTCATTAGCCGCAGGATGTTACTTCTGCTGTTGGAGGGTGGGTGATGCATCCTCTCCTCGTGCCATAGTCCAGCCTCTTTCACCACCCTTGAGGCCACCTCTTCCTACCCCAGGAGGACTGGGGTGTACCGGGGTTGCAGCCTCCTGCATCCCAACATCTGTCTATGTGGGGATGCTTGGGTTGGTAAACTTTATGAGTCAAAAAAATTCCTTATTACCATTACTGTTGAACTCCTTGTTAGATAACAACCTCCACAGCCGGTGCTCAGAGCAGCAAGCTCAACAAGACGGGCTCACACATGCTCTAACACATTTCTATTTCTCCCCCAGCAAAACCCAAGTACCAGCTGCTTCACCGGAGCAGCCCGGCCCCTTTTACAACCCAAAAAACCTTTTTGTCCCCACCAGCATCCCGGCTTTGTGCTCTTCGGCATCCCTCCCAGGGCAGGCTGGGCACTCTGGGGAGCAGAGGACAGGCAGGCTGGGTGGGAGCCGGGCAGCTGGAGCCCTTCCAGGGGACAGCTTTTGAGTGTTTTTTTTCATTCCCAGAAAAGCTTTCCTGGGATCCTGCCCTTCTCAGGGTGCCCCTTTGCTTCCGCTTAATATTTCACCTCTCCTTTAACTCCTTGCTGCCAGGCTGCGACGTCAAAACCCAGCAGCTTTTCCTCATCCCCCCAGCGCGACGGTGAGCGATGAATAGCAGCGACGGCGGGTGGGCAGCTCTCCCCCCGCTCCTGCACTCTCCAATATTAACACAACTCGCCTGGGGAGGCATTTTGGAGATTAAAAGCGTTGGGGACATCCCGTGCCGGGGCACTGCTTGTTCTGCAGGGAAGGACAACCAGGTTTGGAGCAAAAAGCGTGCAGCGATCCTGTGGTTGATGGCGAAATGACTTAAGGGGAAAGGACAAATGCAAACTGATACTCAGACCTGGATGATCATATTTTTTTTTGCTCTCAAATACCGGAGCAGGGGAGGAGCCTTTGGAGGGCTGGCAGGGAGAGTGGCAACAGCTCTGTCACCATCTGACACCACCGTCGGATCCCAACCATTGATTTCTGGGACCCACCTCTGTGTTTCTACTGATGGGCAAGTGCCTTCAAACCGTGGGCTCACGGTCCTTGGGATAACCCTAAGACCATTGAGCAGTTTCAGTGCAGCTTGCGACGCTGGGATACCATTTATTTTCACGCATCAGGTTGGCAAAGCTGCCACAATTTACAGGGAAAAGGGTTGGGAGGCACGTGGTGCGTCCTAATAAAACACCGCACTGTGCCCCATGGAGCTACAAACCACCCTGAGCAAGCTCAAGTGATGATAAATATGGAGAGGCTTCATCCAGGGTAGGGGTTTACCTGGAAGGTCCTGCTCTTGGGAGCCTCTTCTCTTGCTTCAAGAACAGTAGCTGCAAGCCAGGACCTTCACCAGGTCGGGGACCACCAGGACTGGCTGCTGGAAGAGAAAACACACCACCACCGGCTTCATGAGAGCTGGGAAAGCCAATTTCCACCATCCACTAGCGATTCCTCCTTCCTCATAATTCCCTCAAAGATGCCACCAAAGATGCTCTCAGCTCCTTCATCCTTCCACCAGCACCTGGACCCATTGCTTCCCACCGAGCCCCCCCTGCCTGGTTTATCCCCCAAAAGAAGGGGGTGCAACCGCGAAACTACACTGCTTTGCATCCAAATCTAACCTTTGCACTAAATTTGATATTTTCTTCTAATCAGGAAGACCCATTATCTACCCCCGCCACGTTTATTTAAGCAATTACATAGTTTAATGTACATTGATTCAGATTCTTAATTTTTACATTTTTGATTATGGTAAAAAACCGGCGAGTGACGCATTTCTTATTTGCTCGGCGCTCTTTTTTCCCTTTGCAATGTGGCAGGCTGCATGTGAATGGAAATTGGAAGTCAATTAAAGAAGTGCAAAACCAGCATTTTAAAATCTTTTTTATTAGTTAAACACAGCTACCTTCAATGTGTCGACTGCAGCAGGGTGGGAAAAAAAAAAAAACAACCCAAAAAAGCAAAAAAGTGAGCTTATCCAGACATGTTTTGCATTTAAAACCGACGCGATACATGAAAGAAATATTAAGCGTAGCGAACTGACAAATTAAGTATCTCGCTCCTGACAAGCGGGAGCAAACTCGTGTTGGTGGTTGAGGAGCTGGGTGGGAATTTAAAGCCAAGGGAAGGGAAAGACCCATTGTCTCTAAGTGTGGGTAAGGGAAGTGGGACCTCTCAGCTTCTTGCCATGGTTTCTCCAAGACCCTGTGGAGAGTTGCCTACAGGAGAGATGGGGAGGGACTCTGGATCAGGGAGGGGCGCCCTAGGAGGAGGGGGAATGGCTTTAAACTGGAAGAGGGGAGATTTAGATGGGATCTCAGGAAGAACTTCTTTGCTGTGAGGGTGGTGAGAGCCTGGCCCAGGTTGCCCAGAGAAGCTGTGGCTGCCCCATCCCTGGAGGGGTTCAAGGTCAGGTTGAAGGGGGCTTGGAGCAACCTGGGCTGGTGGGAGGTGTCCCTGCCCAGGGCAGGGGGTTGGAACTCGATGATCTTTAAAGTCCCTTCCAACTCCAACCATTCCATGATTCTATCATTCTATGTTTAAAGCCAAGAAGAGATTCCCTGTTCCTCTCCCACTCATTTCTTCACCCTTCCTGCACCCAATCCAAGCTGACCACCCACGCACGGCCACTGGCAACCCCTTGGTAGAGCAGATCCTGGAGGCACCAACCTCAGCCTTTCCCAGCTTCAGTTTGCAACAGGAACAAGTCGGTTGGGTAGACAAGGAGCTTCACCCAAGCTTCATAACCTCATGGGAAGGAACTCTTTAGGAGGGAGTGGGAGAACTTCTTTGCTGTGAGGGTGGTGAGAGCCTGGCCCAGGTTGCCCAGAGAAGCTGTGGCTGCCCCATCCCTGGAGGGGTTCAAGGCCAGGTTAGAGGGGGCTTGGAGCAACCTGGTGTGGTGGGAGGTGTCCCTGCCCAGGGCAGGGGGTGGCACTGGGGGGCTTTAAGGTCCCTTCCAACCTAAACCAGTTTATGATTTGCAATCAGTCGCTAAGGAGCCAGGGCTCCACACAACACCAACGCTTGTAAGACCCAGACCTGTTTGCCCAGTGCCAAAGGGACGTTTCTTGGCGACATCCACAAGGCACCGCTCCGGGAACGTCAGCCAGCTCCTTGCGAGCGCAGAGAGGTCAGTGCTAATGAAAGATGCTATCGGAGAGCCGGTGGCCGGCCAGACAAACGTAATTAGCGGTATTTGCGGAAGACGAACCTTGGCGAGGACAGGGGGGATGGGACCACATCCCCTTGTGATCATTTTGGGGAAAAAACACGGCCATTTGGAGGCCTTCCAAGCTAGAATAACAGCCTCGCCAATGACTGTTTAATTAAAACCCGCACGGCGTTCGAAGGGAGAAGGGCTGCGAGTGAATAAGCGCGGTGATAAAATATGCATCGACTCTGGCATAAGTTCTCCCTCCCCGGCACAAGCCTTTGCTTAAACCGTTGATGGTTTTTGATTCACAGGCTCCAGCGAGGAAGGAACATTTGCCAGCCACTATTTCAATCCCGCCGGGAGTTTTTCCGGAGGTTATAGCCACGCTGTAGTTTAGGATGTGTCAGCGCTGGCATCATAAACACAGATCTGAAACACTATAAAAGAGGGGAAAAAAACCCCAAAACCACACTCCTGGATGGAGTTTAGCATCTTGCGAGCTCGGGCCAAAGGCAAATTATTTTTCTGTTACTGAAATAAAATCAATAAAGCTCATTTTTATTTACAGAAGAGCCAAAGAGGGGGAGAAGGGAAAACTCCTCCAGCTGCAGAAGGGGAATGGGGGTGTTTACGGTTTTCAGCTGGTTTTCAACCCAAAACCACAAGGCACTGGGCAGTGATTTCAAGGCAAAAAGCAGCAGTTTGGATCTTTTCAGCTGCCTTATTGAAAATATCCCCAGGTGCCTTAGAGGTGCCACCCCTTGCCCCAACGAGGGGCAACCTGGGGAGATGCTATCTCTCAAGAGGCTTCCATCTAGCTAAATAAAACCAGATTTATCATTATATCAGCTGTTCTGGTTCATCGCTCTGCTACAACACACTTTGGGCATGGAGAGGGGGTGAGCATGTGGTCTGGGGACAATGGACTCTGTGGCGGGTCACTGCCCCAAAAATACCTCAGTTCCCATCAGGGCAAATAACGTTTTAGTTCACCACTGTTTTTTGATTTTGGGCGATGCTCAAGTTACTTTGAATCAACATAATTTGTTCAGTTCTCAGCGCCTGAATGCCAGGCTTGTTTTTTGGCAGAAATTGCCTATTTGCCCCGAAACAAGCAGCCTGGCAGGGTTTTTACTGGGGCCACGTCTGCCTGCCTGCCTTCTCCAGGCATTTAAATTTAGTATTTAGTTCGGGGAGAGAGTGGCAACACACCTCCCGTGGACCGCTGCATGGGTATCACCCAAACCCTGCCCATCCCTTGCCCCCTGAAAGCTCCTTAACCCATCACGGGGGAACACAGGACCTCACCAAGACCCATCAAGGATGGGGGACAGGAGGACACAGGTCATCCTGGATCCAACCCCAAGGAGACAGCGGGCACTGCAGCAGTACGGGACGCTTGATTGCTTCGTGGCCAAGGGATCTCCCAACCAAATGCTCCACTCAAGCCAAGGTGAAGTCTATCCCTTAGATCCCTCTAGTTCAGGATCTCAGAGTCCTCCCAGCTTGTTGTTGTGGTCGATTCACTAAATCTCTGCTTAATTTACGATGTCTCTAACTGAAGGACTGGGTAATGCCAGAAACACCCTCACCAGGCTAAGAGGAGACGGAGCAGACCCCACCACACGCATGGGCAGACAGAAAGACCATCCAGCCTCTTCCACTATTGCCCATCAGAGCCAAGCATGAGGAACATCCATCCTGTGATCAGTCCAGGACAGATGGGAGCAGTGAAGTGTATCACCATGCAGGGATGGGGTGGGCAAGAGAAGCCTGAGCAAGGGGCTGTCTCCCTCCAAAACAGCTCAGAAAAGGCAGCTTGATTAATGCTGCTGGGATGCTGTGGTCCCCAGTTAACGTTACAGGGATGCTGTGGTCCCCAGTTAACGTTGCAGGGGGGCTGTGGTCCCTTCCCCACTGCCTGTTGCTTGCAAAGGTCGTTAGGGCTGCCCAGGGCTGTGGCCAGCACCAGCTCCAGAGAAAAGGAGCCCAAACACAAGACCAGAGAGGTCTCACACACCTGCAGTGAGCTGAATACTTCACCTTCGTGGCTGGTCTGAAGCCACCAACCCCACCAGACCCTCCGAGCAGGTCCCTGGTGCAGCTGCCATTGCCACAAGTGTTGGGTTTGGTCCAGCGTAGTTTCAGTGAAGGATTTTGAAGAAGTCGTTACTGGTTAGAAGGCACCACCAGCAGGAATCCCTCCCTCTAAGCCACCCCAACAGCCCCTAAATACAGCTCATGGCATAAATACGGTGCGATAAAATTTCCTGCAAGCTACAGGAGGTCGATGTGATCCTTGGAGCAGAAAAGCTCCCAGTCCTGTGCTCCTTGCTGCTGCTCAGACTCAGCTCATAGCCCAGGGATCATCACACCATGCCTGAAACCCCCTTAGCTCCATCACCTCCAACTCCTCCAGCTCCCATGGGCATTTCACATCCCCAACGCGGACCTTTTCATGCCACCTCTGCGCATCTGCTGCCTAAAGCCCTTAGCTCTGGACACAGGAGGGTTTTTCGCCCCCTCCATCCCACTCCCCTGCCTTATCTGCGGGCAAGACACCAGCCTTGGCATCAGCTGGTGACGCAGCCAAGCTCGAAGGCGCTCAGACTGGCCACGGCTGATAAAGGGCTTAGGGCCAGTGCCAAGAGCCAGCGGGGCTCCGGGAAGGGTCCCGGGAGGGGGGACACTGGCTCCATCCCAACCATCCCGTGGAAAACCCAAGCCTGAAACCGCTCAGCCGGGTCCTGGGTTTCCCTCCCCAACAGCACATCCTTAGGGAGCGCTTCTCCTCTTCCTCTCCTGGGGGGAGGAAGAAGATGCTGGAAGACGTGGCGGGAGCATTGTATTTATGGCAATACCTATGGATACCTGGCAGCTGCTAAGAAAGCAGCTGGAAAGCCAAAAATAGAGAAAGTGGATATAATTATGAATCAATAGAGATACCAGGAAGGAGCTGAGCGGCTGGATGCTGCGGGGAATAACATCCCGGTGGGGCTGGGGATGGAGATGGAGGTAGGAACGTGTCAGCTGGGCCACATGTCGGCAGCGAGGGGGTTAATTTGCCGCGGCGATGGATTTTCAGTGCCCGCCGTCGATAAACAGGGCAGCAATTATGTTGCATTTCTCTGATGGCTGCGGATCTTTAGAAAAATCAACACAATAGCAGTTCACTGAGGCTCAGTGACACGCAAATTCGATCCGTCATTTTGCTCGCGGCTGAGGCTTCCCAACTCCGCTGCAGGTTTTTTGGTTGGGTTTGTTATGTTTAAACCTTCGTTAAAAAGGTTTACATGGGTTTCATGCCACCGCCACCCCCTTGGTTTCAGTGGGAAGCATCCGGGTTTACCCCTCCCTCTCTAAGAGCAGGATGAAATGCTGGCAAAGTGGCTTTTTTTACAGCATGCGGTAGAGAAACAATCAAAATATTCACAGGGAGAGTTAAAAACCTCAGGCTGGAAACAGGTTTGCGCTTGGTTTAATGACAATAAAGCCTCTTTTCTTTTTTTTCCTCCTAAGAAAAAGCAGAAACTTTAGCAAAATATCATTTCCATCACAAAGCAGCACCGTTTTGGCTCCTAAGGGGCACAGCTACCACTGCAAACAGTCCTAAACCATCCACGTCCTTCTCACCGCTGATCAAATTTCGCATCAAACCAGGTGAAAAAAAAAAATGCTTTTTGCTCTTTTTCCTCTTTCCCAATTCCTGGCCAGCAAATCAACATGAAATTCAAGACGTCAGCGAGGTTAAAGGGAAGCCCTCCTGATGTTCCGTCGGCTGAATTCGCAGGGAATTAATCCCATTTCATTTGAGGCTGCCGCTTTCTGCGAGCCCCAGGATGCGCTATCAACTCGCAGCTGCGAAGCCTCTGGCCCGGCTTTTCCAACCGCTCCGCTTGGATGCGGACCCTCCTGGAGGATTTATTACAGGTGGACCTCAGCCCGGCCATCCCACCACCAAGGATGGAGGATGCTCTGGGTGACCAGCGCCAACGCAGCCGCCTCCACCCCTGGTATTAGATCCCTCCATCTCCCTCCTTGTGCTGTTCCACATGGATGCGAGACGCCGGCATCCCCAGCGGCGATCACACGCGACACTCACCCTTTGCTCCCCTCCAGCCTTGCTATGTCACACCTGCAACCCAAACACACTAATTGACACCTCCCCCATTAAAAATAATTTCACAGACATAGGCAAGAAACACATAGAGTGAGTCCTGGACACCCGAAACACCAAATCAGTGCTGCCAGCTCCATCTAGAAACCAGATTCCCACAAAAAATCACCAAATCAGTGCTGCCAGCTCCATCCAGAAACCAGATTCCCGCAAAAGATGACCAAATCAGTGCTGCCAGCTCCATCTAGAAACCAGATTCCTCAAAAAATTACCAAATCAGTGCTGCCAGCTCCATCTAGAAACCAGATTCCTGCAAAAAGACACCAAATCAGTGCTGCCAGCTCCATCCAGAAACCAGATTCCCACAAAAAGACACCAAATCAGTGCTGCCAGCTCCATCTAGAAACCAGATTCCTCAAAAAAACCCACCAAATCGGTGCTGCCAGCTCCATCTAGAAACCAGATTCCTGCAAAAAGACACCAAATCAGTGCTGCCAGCTCCATCTAGAAACCAGATTCCTGCAAAAAGACACCAAATCAGTGCTGCCAGCTCCATCTAGAAACCAGATTCCTCAAAAAAACCCACCAAATCGGTGCTGCCAGCTCCATCCAGAAACCAGATCCCTGCAAATCACGGTTAAATTTAAGGGGGTTTGACTCCACGCTGCTGCAGGCTGTAATAATTTCGCATGGGCTCCAAAATCTGGGTTTGCCTGGATTGGGAAGGGCACGTTCGCATGCTCTGCCTTGGGAAAACGATGGATACAAGCACGCAGGGAAGCATCCTGCCTGTTGCACCCACCTTTGGTACCTACTGCCAGGAGGATGCAGCTTTCCCAGCACGATAGCATCTCTCCGGTACCCAGCCGCTCACCCGATGTGGGATGAATCCCACCGCCCTGCCAGGGGCTTGTCCCCAGGAGCAAGGGAGATGCATCTCGGGGGTTGGATGCCCAAGATCCTGCTCCCCACATCGTCTTTAACTCCCTCCAATTTGCACCCCCAGCCCGGGGCTGCCAGCCTGACACCCAGCCGAGGGGAGGATACGGCCACGCCGGCACCAGATGTGCTGCGAGGAGATCTCCCGGGTTGCTACGCAGCTGCTCTCCCCCCTCTTCTCCGCCACCAAATAAACAGAGACGAAGCCATAACAGCCATTTGCACAAAGAAAAGCATCTGCACCAAGCCAAGCATCCGAAATTTTTTATTTCTGCATGATAGGCCTATTTGGAGAGCTTTTTATTTGTAATTAAAATGCAGCCATTACAAGTATTTCGTTTCCAGCTAATTGTTTTGGTTTTTGTTTTTTTTCCCCTCCCTTCCTCGTTGGGGATGATAGACGAGGGCTGAAATAGCAGGTCGGGATGGCTGGGAAAAGCACCCACAATAAAACCAGCCCTTAATAAAAGAGAATCATGTCTTGATGATGCATGGCTGTACTTTCTGACTTTCTCCTCTGCTTTTTTTCTTTCCCCTGCCTGTAAACACGAGCTCGTTAGGGCAGGGTGGCTCATTAGCAGGGGCCTGTCTGCCTTGATGTTTCCATCAGCAACGCAAGGGCACCGGGCTGTTTAAGCCAGTCTATCATCACCAGGTGCCACAAATACCTTAATCCGCATCAGGCAAGAAACGTAGCTCTCCAGAACGGTGGCTTTAAAGATAATAAACAGGAGTAACACAAAACAGCCTCCTGTCAACCCAGCTCCTGGCAAGCCAAGATGTTTGTAGCGATCCTGAGTCCTTCGAGCCACCAGCCCTCTGGTTCCCTATGGAGCAGGGGAAGTTTTCCACTTTCCCCACCGTTTTTCCCAGAGCATCCAGCTCGGAAAAGGGGTCAGCGAGCTAAAAAAATATGATGCATCGCAGCATCCAGCTGCTTGCAAGGGTTATTTGGATGGGTAAAGCACAGCAGCAGACAGGAGATTCCCCGCCAGGACGGGCAGGGAGAAGCCTGCAGCCGGCAGCTGCTTCCATAAACATGAATTTTAGGCCAAAATTTGGGGTGAGCATATGGAGGGGGATGAGATATGGGATGATTTGGGGTGAGCCAGGTGGATGGCAGAGAGCAACGGGCCCCGTTTGCTTCCAGCATCCTCAGTAAGTCACCGTAATTCAGCAGCCGGGTGGGGAGCAAAGCCCAGATGGGGATCAGGAGAGCGGAGCCACGAGGTCACTGCCTTTTTGGCTTAAATATGGCACTCCAGGTTATTACCACAGACCTCTGACGCTGACTCCAGCATTGACTGCGTTAACTGACTGTGTAAATGCATCAGCTGGGGAGATATTTTTGCTTTTTGTGGCTCCAGAACAAAGCAACTACAGGGGAAGGGGAAAAAAGACCACTTCTGTGGTCTGCTCCTACCCCAAAGAAAGCCTGGCCAAATTCAGGCTGCTGAATCCCAAGGGAAAAGGCCAGAAATACCACTGAGATGGAATAGAGCGATGGGTATGAGGCTTGGCATCTCAGGAGCCCCATAAGATGGGGAGTCCCCAACTTAGTGCGGCAAATGGGACCTGGACATCTCATCTCATCCCCTGGGGGCTCATGGGTTGCTCCCTAACCCCTGGCCTGCTGGGCTGGGGGGGCTGCTAGGACTTCCAAAAGCTGGGAACACTGGGAACTGCCTGGGCTCCCTGGTAAAGTTACTGCTGGACCAGGAGAAGTTAATTTTGGCTGGGGAAGAGCTGTAGGAGGGGGCCACCAGCAGCACGAGCATCACCAGCCCTGTCCAAATGCATTAGGCACTTGTGCCCCTCAACTGGCAGCAAGACGCGCTCAGAGCCACCTCAGCACTCCAGTCACTTCTGTTTTACAGCCTTTTTTTCCCATTTTGCTTTCTTGGCACCAGCCCTTCCGCTTTATTTTCCCTTGCTCTGCTGTAGGGAAGGTGCAAAGTTGCCTCTTGGGGAACGTCAGCAGAACCGAAACCCGGGGAGCGGAAGAAAAGCTGAGCTGGCTCCAGGTTATCCTGAAAAGTTTGGCAGGGGAAGGATGCGGCTCTGCATCCCCATCGCTCACAGAAAAGGCCTGGGTGGAAGCTCAGGGGGTATCGGGGTACCCGACTGCTGCATCCCCCTCCTGCTCCATCACTGGCTCCATCCCTGAGCACCCAAACCAGCAGCTTGCAGCAAGAGCCAGCCTTGGGGGTCGTTACCCTTCTTTGCCAACGAGCTGCCGGAATCAGAGGGGGAAAATGGATGGGTGAGATATTTCCAAAGGCGTTACACCAGGAGGCCAGGAAGACAGAGATTTCCACCTCCACCCCAACAGGCTAACGTGCTTCTCACGGAGATCTGCCAAGCGCTGAAAGAACTCCGCAGGGGAACCTGGACATGGGCAAAACCACCTCCGACGCTTTCTCCCATCACCAAGGCACTGTGCAACGGCTGTGCCTCCATCTAAAGGGCCGAGTCTGGAGGTGTTTATTCATTTCCTATTCCAAGACGGGGCCTTCAGGGTTTTGCTTCACCAAAAAGAAGGAAAACGCCTTCGGTGCTGCTGACAACCCTCACGCACGATGCCGGATGCTGCAGCAGGAGGGTGCTTGCTCCAAACCAGCCCCTAGGTCTTGTGCCCAAGACCCGTTCAAGGAGCCCAGACCAAGCTCCTAAAATTCAAACACCCAGCAAGGACAGGAGGAGGATGTGGAGCAGCAAAGCTTGGGTCTAGTTTATCAGCGGAGGCTGCAAACACCTGATCTGAGCCCTCCCGGGGGCACCGTCCCTTTGTCCAAACCCCCCCCCATCCCCATCATCTGCTGCGGCCTCCTGCTTTCAGCACGGTTCACTGATTAATTACTAATTAGCAACTGGTTTGTGTCACTTCCCTGCCCTCGCCAGCCAGCGCCGGTGCGAAGGTCTGGCATGGTCCAAGCCATCTGTTCAGGCCCCGAACTCGGCACCGCCGCATCCCATTCCTGCAGGAGAGGGAAAAGAAAGAGCCACCTTTGTGCTCAACCCTTCTGGCCCACAGAAGGACAGACAGACGGGAGACATCTCTCTCCTCCAGCCCTCTCCCTCTCCGGCTGCTGGATGTTTCGGGGATGGAGATTTGATTCCCGCAGCCTTGCTGGAGCTTGGCAGAGGGAAGCAGTGTCTGGGGCAGGCAGCACCGCAAGAAGAGGATTCATCTAGAGCAGCTGAGAACTTCCCAGTAACTAGTAATTAATGGCCCCAGTTTCATAGCCACGATGCTAGAAAGCAGTGGCATTTTGAAACCCATACACCGGGTAGTTTAGCAGCAGTACCAGCCAGCAGCCGAGCATCCCTGTCACCAACCTACCCCCCACCGCCTCTGCTGCTAATTACCATCTTCACCCATCATGAATTATTTCCTTGCAGGGCCAAAGGCATGTGGGAGCCCCCCAAGAAAAGCTGATAGTGCTCATCTTAACCATCCTAACGGGGCACCAACGTGGTCCCCAGGTCTGCAGCAGCGCTGAGGGCGGCACAAGGGATGCGCTGAGTGATGGTGGTGCCAAGCAGCCGGGGCTCTGTGGTGTGTCCACCCCTCTCCCCTGGTCCCTCGTCTGGGCATCCCCTGCCTGCTCCCCTCCCAATCCTTGGGCTGTGCTGACCCCTCCTGGGCTGCAGCCTGCACAAGCAGCCACCTTTCCTTCCTTCCCATTATTAGAAATGGGAAGTTTCTAATAGAAATCTCTGTTCCCGGAGAATGAGTCCAAACCGCCCCCAAAAAATGCTTCCCCTCTTTCTAGAGGGCATCCAGGGGCTGCCTTCAGGCCAAGGCACCCATGTTCTTCTCAGCCTCCATGCTCCCAGCGTGCTGGCCACATCCCAGGGGTGGCTGGAGAGCCCTTTGCCCACCAAAAGACATGGGGAAGACCATGGCGGGGGGTGGGTGAGATGCTCATCAGATTTTCTAGCTCCCCCTTCCCAAAGCAATTATAAAAGGAAGAACAGAACGGCATCCACCAATAATATCCCTGGACCACATCCTGCAGAAACCACCACCGGGCACAGGACCGTTCTGGATGACCATCAGTTTGGGGGGGTGGGGGGAACCACAGCCTCTCCAGTGAGAAGCAGAGGGATGCTACAAGGACAGAGAAGTTAACAGGCAGACGCAGTTTCCATCTCGCAAGACCCCCCACCGCCGACTCCCTCGTCTCAGTCATTGCCCTCGAGCGAGATAATGAACTCCTGAGCACGGCGCTGAGAGAAGCAGGCACTCGAACGAGAGCTCTAACAGCAGCTGCCGGAGAAATCATTAAAAGCGAGTAGCGGACTTCAGAGCTCAGTTGCAGAAGTCGCCTAAAATCCATACCTGCAGCCGTTCTGCGCTCACCAGTGAACTGCTGCTTGCAGAGGTAATTTAGCATCAGCTGGATGCCCAGCAGCTAAGCAGACCCCCTGATGGATGAGTGCCAGTCGATGGCAGACCTCTCACACGTGGCACAGGGAAACCTGAACCCTCAGGTCGCTCCCCATGGGTACCACAACCCCCTCTCAGCCCTAGAACTCCCCCAAAAGCGGCTGCTTTTCTTTGCTCCTCCCAGCCCTGGTGCCCCGGGAGCCCTGCGTGTCCCACGGCCGACACAAAGGATGGCAAAGCAGTTCAGCAATGCAGGTGTTTGTCACCTCCATGTGAAGCAACCCATTTCCACCTCCACACACCCCCGATTCAAGTCCAAGCCCTCAGAGGTGACTCTCGGTTGCCATTTATAAGCATTTGGTAAAGTCACTTTAAGCCACCACCTGCCTTTCCTTTCCTTGGAGGTGCATAAAAGGACAAGACCGGGAGCCAGTGAGAAACTGGTGTTTTAAGGGTTGTAAAAGGGGCAACCACCTATCTGCTTATGGTGCAATAAAGTGCTGCAGTAGTGGGAATTTATGGCCAATAAAAAGCACGCAGCGCTGATCGGAGATGTCTCCAGTAGTTTATAAACACATAAACCCACATCATCCCCTTCCGCACATCAGCGCTTGCCCTCGGTGGGAAATGAATGTGCCTTGAAGAGGAGATGCCTGAAAATTCAATTGCTGTCGCTGAAAAGGAGGAGCAAACCCTGAGCATCCCTGTGGCTCCCCGGGGACATCGGGCAGTGCAGGAGAGGGACCCAGCTCGGGATGTACCCTCAGGGAAGGCTGCAGAGCACCTTCTTGCAAGGGGCATTAGGGAAAAAGAAGCCCCAAATCCCCCCTTCCAGAGGGAAGCAGACACCAGCTGTGGTTTATTACATGCTTGAAATCCTGTCCTCAGAGTAACACAGGTCTTAGATAAAAAAACTACCAAGGTCAAGCTATTTTTTAACCAAACCCCAGGTACTTTTGTACCCCTCAGCCCTGGATTGAAGCACTCTGCCGTGGAGCTTCTGGAGCCAGCAGACGAGGCTGGAGGACCTGGGCTGATGCCCTCTTCCTCCCTCAGGGCTACTAGACTTTATAAACAGGGATATAAATGTATAAAGCCAGCCCAGCTCTGTCAGGAGGTCTCCTGCAGATGGCCAGGACCCTAAAGCAGAGCTGGGGACCCTCTTGACCAGCATCTTGCCCCAGATACTCCCAGAGGCTTTATCAGGGCCAGATCCATTAGCAGTGTGGTATTTCTGATTTAAATTGAGGATCTTCCCTAAGACAGAAACAATAGTGAAAGGAGGAAAAGAGAAACAATCAGGTAGCCCAATAATAAGCATGAGAAGAGGTTTTAAAGCTTGCCAAGACCACTGACCAAGTCATGGACCACCTCTCCCTCACTGCAGCAGTGACAACAAGCCAGCAGGATCTCAGCATCTTCATCCAAAGAGCTTTTTTTGTCAGTGGCTACGACAAAGTGCAGCAGCAGACGAAAATTTCTCACTTCCCTCTTAAGTATTTGATTGAGCTGAGAAATTAAGACACTGCCCTGCCCCAACCCTCCCGTGTACACATTAGAGACACTGAAAATGCAACAGCCCCAAGCTAAATGTCACAGCCATGTGCTGGATGCCCTCAGAGATGGTGCTGGAGGGGAAGAGACACTCTGACATCAAATATGGCTCAGGATGTCTCCAAAATTCACCATCACCGCGCAGCCCAGCTGCCAACTGCTGGCAGGGTGTTCTTGCCATCTAGTGGCTCCTCGCTTGAGTGCAAACACTAAAAAGGGGATTTTTCCCCCTCCCTTCCACTATTTCCATCTTTAAGGAGCATGAGAGCAGAGGATACGCTCCTCTCTTCCACCTGTATTCTTTCCTACCTTGTTTGTAGCTTGGGTCCTTCAGAAGTTTTCTTTCAATCTTACTATAGTCAGTGTTTTTCTAAGGTTTATTACTGCCGCAGTAAAAAACTGCACGTTTCCGCAGGAAAAACTTGAAGGTACAAAAGGACACCCTTGAGGCTCAGGCTGGACAATAAAACTATATTGCCAAAAATCTTTTAAGCCACTTGGTAATTTCTGTGTGCCACCACAGCTTCCAAACCCTTGGTCTCACCAAGGCCCTTATTCCCTCTTCCATTCTACAAAGGAGAAGGACACTCATTTCTTACCGCTATTCATCCCACATACAAAGGAAAGGGCAAAGCACAGCTGTAAAAAAAGCCAAAAAACAACATATGATTTCAGTGGATTTTGGCCAATTTATGATCTGACCCTTGGCTCTAATGGGGCAAGACTGATTTAGAGGACCGGGAGACCCCATGCACAGCGCGTTGTGTGATTTCATCCCTCCCAAGAGCCCCGTTCAGCCCAGAAGTTGTCAGAAAGAGCACTTCATGGCATACTAATAAGCCTTTTCACAGGCAATAGCTTCCCTTAGTCTGCCATCATGTAGCTTGTATTGGAAATCACTATTTGACAAGGCTCAGTGCTTACTCAGTGGCATATTCTTCCTATCAACCCACTCAAAAGCATGTTTAGGAACAAGATAATACTTGCTGCTGTTAAGTGAGCATGCAGGAGTACTCCTCCTCCTCGGCGTGGTGTACCTCACTGCCAATTTGTCTATGTATTTTCATTTTTAAGCAGCCAGAAAACAGTTAACCCCTTATACTCATCTTCCAAAGCTGTCACAGTGAGGGGAAAAAAACAGACACAACTTCGCTGCAGATGTTTTCTAGGAGGAAAACAAGCATTAAAATAATAGAATCATAGAATCTTCTAGGTTGGAAGGGACCTTAAAGATCATCTAATCCAACCATCAGCCTAACTCTGACAAAAAAATAAATAAGAAATAAGCCATAAAAAAAAAAGTCACTAAACCATATTCCTGGGGACCATGTCAACCCGTCTTTTGAACACCTCCAGGGATGGTGCCTCAACCACTTCCCTGGGCAGCCTATTTCAATGCTGGATAACCCTTTCCATGAAGAAATTTTTCCTAATATCCAATCTAAACCTCCCCTGGCGCAACTTGAGGGCATAAAATAAAGTTAAACACAAAGAATGGGAAGCTTAGACAAAAATGCAGCTTAGCAAACTGATGAGACACAGCCAGGTAGATGAGAATCTATGGGCCTCTCTGTGCAACGTGAGAGGAGAAATCACACAACATACCAGGGGAAGGCAAGAAGGGAAAAGCCTCCAGCCGGTCTTGTCTGGAAATTTCTAAAAGCCATCTCTCGCCACATCCTCTCTCTTTTTAATCACCAGGGTTGGGAATTAGCTAAAATATCAAGCTATTGGTCATCTTGAAAGCAGTGATCATGCTGGTTCTTCTTTCCTGGCTTGATGAGGACCTCCAGTGGAAATCAAACCTTGAAGCAGGCTCCGGCAGAGCAGCAGGTTGGGGCAGATACACGACATTTTGTGACATTTCTCTGTGCTTGTAGTCCCCAGTGCAGAGGAATTCACTGGGGAAGAGAAGCAGAAGACTCCCCAGGACAGCCTAGAGAAGATACCTCAGATAAACTACAACAGACAAGACTACCCCTTCTCCAAGGCTACGTAGACATGTTGACCCCAGTTAGGATGCACTGAGGGAAAGAGCATCTTGGTCTGCTCCAGCAAACGAGGGGAAACCATGACTGTTGTCAAAAGAGGACCAGTAGAGAGAAGAGATGCTCCTATAAGCCCCTTCAGTGTCTGTGCAACCAAATTCACTCCTAATTTCGGCAAAAACCCTGAAGGCAGCAATAACTCTTCGCACCACTGCAATGAAGCATTTTTTAAAATCAAGCCTAGAAAGAAGTTTTAGGTCTGGTTGCATTTCCTTGAAGACAAGGGCACGCAGATGGGGAAGAGAGTGGTGGAGTCAAATGTTGTAGCTTCTTTCTTCAGTCCTGACTTATTTTTCAAACAAGAGCTTGAGCAGGATAGCACAGTGCTCTTCACTTTTCCTGAGGCTACACCTGCCTGGTGTTGGGATAGATGTCCCATTCGCACTGAGCTGGGCAAAGACAAGCTGTGGGAGCCAAGTCAACATTTTTGGAAGCAAAGAGTCCTGCATGTTATTCAGGGCTACGTGGTCAGGCGACTGTTGTGCTATTTCTTTGGTCTGAGCTCAATGTAGAGGATATATCGAGAGAGTCACCTCATCTTATTAGAATTGTCCTCTCTGATGTCCCATCTACCGCTTGGCTACCAGGCTCCAAACTGTCAGAGGAGCAAACCCAGTGCCAGATCTAGACACCCAGCCCTCTACAACCCTTGCACAGTAGATCTTAAGACAACATCGATCTTTATTACCAACCCAAAGCTTTTAAGAGGCAAACTGCTCTTTCATAGGATTATGGAGACCTGACTTGATATCCATAAGGTCTCAGGACCAGCAGCTTCTACTGCAGCATTGACTCCAAGCCCCCATCAATGATGGGACAGATCTGGAAAATCACTGTTGAATATGGTCTGGCATCATTTATGTCTGTGGTGTGTTTCAAGAGGAGCCAAAACATCTATTTATAGGCTTCTGAGATAGCTCTGAGAACTTCCAGTCCTCCCTCAGGGAGGATGCCTGCCTCCTGGTGTGCCTTTAATGCGAGATTGTTTGAAGAGATGGAAAAGCACGTTACAAACCGGGAAAGTGATGCTAGCAGAATTATATTTAACTAAGCTACATATTCCAAAGGTTAGAGAGTTTCATGCATATGGAAACCAGCAGCTGCGTTGCCTCACCAGTCCTGCCTGCAAGGAATGACTTGTTAGGAGCACATCTTATCCAGCTGGTGATCCATCTAGTGCCTCTGTTAGATTTCTGCTTTCTTTACTGAGGTCTTCCTCCAAGCACAGAGGTGTCCAGTGCTTACACAGCAGCTACAGCAGCAGAGTGCTCAAAATAAATAAAAAAAAAAAACAGGATTTAAAAGTTTAAAAGATAGTTTTTCCCCACCCTTTTCCCTATAAAGCAGTGCAACTCTGCTCCTCAGCAAAGGAAAGGCTCTCCTACACAAGGATGACTATGCCCTGTATCCTGAGCACCATCAGGAAGGACTTTCCTGAGCTGCGTAAAGCCTTCCTGCCCGTAAGCACAGGCGGCAGCTTCCTCGCTTGACATTTATCACTAACCACCCAGGTGGAAGCAAGCTGCAAGCAAGGGTGGCAGCGCACGGCCGACCTTGGAAATGGAAAGGCCGGGGAGTTGTTGGGTAGCTATTCTCCCGCGGCCAGGCGTGCCTCGGCGGCACCGGAGCAAAACCGAGCAAATCTGGGCACCCTCAGCCCGTGGCATAAATCTGCCTGGCTCCAGCTCACGTCTTCGAGAGCGCTGCTCCACCAGCCAGCAAGTTTGCAAGCTCGACTATAATTTACAGCCCCTGAAGACTTCAGTTCCTTATCTTCCCTGCAACCACTGATCTCCGCCAGCTGTGTGTGTAACAGCGTGCTGCGATAAAGAGCCTCACGCAGATATCCAGGAGGTGGGGGCATCTCGTGCTCTCCAACCGAACAGGGGATATGAAGATATATTTCGCCCCATTTCTGCCTTTTCTTAGGAGGAATATTGTTTTATTGCCTGGATATGAACCTTAAGCAAGGCACAAAGTGGTCTAGCCCCAAGGAAGGGGTCAGAAATAAGACAGAAAGCTGTAATGTGCTGAGGAGTATATAGAAATAAGTCTTTCTGCCTATTTGGGTAGGCTTGAGATGGACATCACTGACTGGGGCTGAGCTGTGGAGAAGAATACACAGAGCTGCCCAGTGCAGGAAGCAGAGTTTCCAGCACTCACCTAGAAAATACGGTCATAAATAATAAAATGAGGTCTCCTGGAGCCACATGAGGCCACACTTGGAGGTATATCTGAATTTTAGGGGTTTAACCCAGCTGTCCATGCCCAGCGTTTTCTCTCCAAGGGAAGGGCTGTGCCCAGAACCTCACGGGCAGTGGGGCTTCACCCCACCTGCCTATGGCCCAAGACACAGCCTCTGTCTGTCCCTGCTGTCCCTCTACACCCCTCCTATTGCATCCCCACCCACGTGTCAGCCTAATAACCCACCACGTCATCTACCAAAGCTCCCTGTGTTTGTGGGTTGGGGTTGTTTTTTTTTAACTGCTACACTATTTTCGTTAATGACCAGAAGGCTTTCTAATTTATCTTGCCCATTTAAGGCTTCTCCCCTCGCTGTCCCCAGTTCATTTCACATCTGCATGAAGTCCTTTGGCCTGACAAGGGCTCCCTGTGAAGAGCCAGCTTTGATGGTCTCCCTGACATCTTTCTATCATATGTCAGCAGCATCCACCGTGACCGAGGCACTACAATAACAAGTCTATCCAGCGCAGAGGCTGGGTCACATGTATGGCTGCAGGGAGAGGAGATGAAGAGCAAAGTCATTATAAATATCTCCAAATCGCTAATTATTCCTCTTCCTTACCCTGATGTATATGCAAGCTCCATTTATCCAAGCCAGACGCCGGACCAGAGGCTACACACAAGGAACAACCTGGGTCAGGGCAACTTTTTATAGCCTTGAGTAACAAGAAGGGGGACAACCTTTTCCTATGGAGCCATTTCTCCTCGTCACATGGCGTCCCCTCAGGACATGCATGATCTATATCCTGGCACAAAGCTTTTAGCACCAGCTGGAAGTCTGTCCCATAGGAGAAGCGGCAACACAAGGCTTTTTCCAGAATCTCTGACTGCAGAAGCACTCACAAAGAGCGGGTCTTGTGGCGTTAATAAGACCACCTGAATATAAATGACTACACCCCAGGCTTTGAGTCTTGGTTTTGCGTTTGTTCCTTGCTAGTGATGAAGTGCCCGAGCACAAATCAATGCTGTGACATCACTGCAGCAGGTTTTAGACAGGTTTTCTGCCCCGATCCCACAAATAATTCACTAAGGTCACAAGTGGTGCTGCTTAGAGCTAAGAACACGTACTTAGTTACTGAATCATGGCTTAAAGAAGTGAGAAGCAGATAATGACTCAAGTTATTCTCATTTACGTATATAATGACTTCTAACACACAGATAAATCAGCTTATTTCCACAGTGTGGCCAAAGACCGGACTGGAATATGGCTACTGCTTCTGCTCTTCATACCAGTAGTGTTCATGGATATGAAATAAACTCACACCCCACCTCAGAGATCCTTGTTGACGGTTCTGCTGTCAACTCCTCCAGACTCACTGGCGTTTTGAGTGCCAGTGCAGCACCCACCATGCTTAACCCTGACGGACTGCTTCATTTCAGTGGCCGTGTGCTTGCCAAGCATCTCTGGCCATGACTTGGAGCTGATCACAGCTACCTCCGAGGCCGAAATAGAAACCATTTCATTTGAGAGATGTTTGTCTCCCACGTCCCTCAGCCGGAGGCTGCACAACACAAGTCAGTGGAGATCCGTGGGCTCAACGGCTGTTCATTGGGGCAAACTTCTCAGAGGCTTTCATGGTCCAGCAATAGATCAGAGGGAGGAAAAAGCCACAGATATGACCTTTGTATACCAGCTACTGTCAACCAGTTTGGCTGCCCTAGCCCAGCTCCAGCTGGTTTCTTAGTCAAGATGTTTCGAGCTGATGTGGGATGTTCTCACTGCAGCACCTCAAGGCTGTTCAAACCTCTGGCTCCAGCAGCTTCCTTCCCCAAACTGAGACTCCGAGTGCCCCAGGAAAGGACATAAACCTTCCCCTCCCATGTCAGTGGAAGCTGCTCCACACAGCACACACAGGACTCCTATGACAATAATTTGGGCTAGAGCCTGGTTTACTGGTTATTAACTTTACAAGAGCTCCATAAAAGACGCCAAGTCAAGCAGTTCTATATTTCAGAAGAGTCAAAGCCCCAAGACTCAGCCTCTCCACTCAGCCCTGCCCTGGGGTTCTCCAAAGCTTACCTTCTTAGCCCAAAACCTCTTCCTCCCTATACCTCATCACCCCCAAAGCGTATGGTTAGAAGCAGCAGCTACTACAACATCCCTGCCATGACCTTCCCTGAGGCCTGCATCCTGCCTCTTAACCTGATTTCAGTCGACTTGGTAGACATTTGATGGATTGACTGTGCCTGTTGGAGCTGTTCAGGAGGTGATTCTGCTGATACAAGGAGACAGCTGCTCTCTGGACCCTGCAGTTGGTACTTATGTAGGTTTAGACATGCCCAGAGCCCATGAAGGAGAACACCAAGGCTTCACGGGCAGTCCAGCCTGAGCCAAGCTAAGCAGAACACCAAGGACAGGAATAGCAAGAGGGAAAGGGGGGGGTTTTGTCCTTTCCTTCCTTAAGCCACAGGTAGCAGTTAAAGAATGAGTGCTATTCAGCCTGAAGGGAATTTGAGGGGGGGTGGAGGGGGGTTTCTTAATCTAAGAATCCCCTGTGCCATTTGCACCCCCCCAAAAATAGGAGGTCCAAAACCTCTGCCCACCCCCAGCTGCCTCCAAACCCAACAGCCAAAGGTGCCACTCGGAGCACAAACGCACGTGCCCTGGTGGGGACTGGAGAGAGGTAACACCTTGTTAGTCAACCCCAGAACATGAGGGACGTGCAAATAAACCCACTCAGACACACGCCGTGGGACTGCAGGAGGAGGATGCTCCTTCTTATGAGGCAGAGGCACATCCACCCACCCCACCAGCCCTTACCCCCCCTCACTTTCAGTGCAAGTTGTCCCCATTTAGCTCAGTTTCTCCTGTTCAGCCAGCCCCAGCCTTCTCTCCTCCTGGCCAGGCTGGATGAACACAAAGGACATGGCTCACCAGACCTCGCCAGACCGCTCGTGCTTGGCAGAAGACACCCATCCTCAAGCAGAGAGGCTGCTTCCTGCCTTCAAGTGACCCTTCTCATACTAAATCATGACAAATAGAGACCCAAACAGCAGCCCAGCTTGCACTGTTCGTAAGCGGCTGCAAAGCCTCTCCAAGCTTTCTGCATCAAACAAGCAGACGGCGCGACAGCGCCTTTTCCTTATGTCTGCACCTTATTTTTCTCCCCCCTCCCCTCGTGTTTCCCAGATTAATATCCATTCACACGGATCTCTGTGCCTTGACACTAACATGACATAGCAGGTGAGACATCTGTCTTCCAAATTCGCCCGCTCCCCTACCTCCCTTTTGACATAATCTTGGCACACAAAAAAAAAATCCTCTGTTGGAGAAACAAATGACTCTGCCCGGGAACAGGAGCTCCGAGTAGGAATGAAGGGCATTTCTCACAGCGGCTGACAAACAGCCCCAGCCGCGGTTTCCAGGGCTGGAGGTGTTGCAGGTGCTAAGCAGAGGCCAGGATTGAGTGGAGAAATGCGTGTGGCGAGCCGGAGGAGAACGGGGCTGTGTGTTAGGTGGG
This sequence comes from Arenaria interpres, assembly GCA_013399435.1. NCBI lineage: Eukaryota > Metazoa > Chordata > Aves > Charadriiformes > Scolopacidae > Arenaria > Arenaria interpres. The sequence continues at coordinate 166,911 of VXAK01025274.1, forward strand.
ATTTCACTTGTCATTATTCACTCCCGTGTTACAGCTACCAAGCAGGGCTGTCAGCTGGCTTCTCCCGTCTCCCGCACCCCTCCGCCCAGACAGTGATAAACGGCACGGGAGCGCTCTCACCAGCATCGCTATTTCACGCCCCTAACCGAATCCACATGAGCCTCCCAGCGGCACGTCCTCGGAGACCCCCGCGCCGCGCTTCGCTACCTCCGTGCGCTTCTGACAGCGAGGAGGGGAGATGATGAACACAGCTCCCCTCACGCATCCATCCTGCGCCCAGTCCCACCCTCTGCTGCGGCCTGGCACAGGTCCCCCTCCCTCTGTGCACCCCCGTTACACCCCCAAGGCTTTTTATTCCCCTCTATTTAGACCAGCTCTTCCAAAGATACAGCCCAGAGCTTTATTTTTTCCCTTGTTTAAGCCCTCGCAAGCCACTAACAGCAACAAACACGGATGGGCTGAGCAAAGAATGCCAACACTGACTCATATGATTGAAGCCCTGTGTGCATCTCATTAGCAGTAAACATCCTGGGGCTGGCTATAAATACACTTCCAGTTATTCAGAAGGACCATAAAGCACTTTGCTGGCTCCCCGGAGGGATTCGAGCTGCAGATGGGAACCTCCCTGCCCCACAGCAGAAACACAACTGCCCCAAAAGCACTGTTTCCCCCCCCNCAGAGATGCTTCCAGCGGGGTGCAACCAGCAGCACGAGGAGGACAGTTCCCAGCCCAGCTGATAAAGTCCTTGCGGATGTTTTCCCCCCTCCCCAACAGCACAGGCAACGAGAAGCTCACAAAGCACCCACCCTCCACCAAAGCCCAGCTCTGGAGGTGGCCCAGCTTCCCAGCGCCCGCCTGGTGCTTTGATGATGCCGAGCACTGCGGCAGATCGGAGCATACCAGGGCTTTGTGCGTCCCAGTGATTTGGGGCCACCTGGTACGAGGATGCGGGACTCTCCGGGTCTCCTCCAAAGCCAGCAGCACCTTGATGCATGCTCTGTCACGGCGCTGCCCAAGGGCCACAAGTCCTGCATCTCCAGCAACATCTAACCCCCAAGGCAGTTGGTTGATGGCAAGCGGTGGAGATAACACACCAGGAAGGCATCTCCTGGCCCATTGCAAAGGGAGCTCATCCACCAGTTTCCCCCTGCCCCAAGGAAGCTGGTGCTCTCCCAGTCACCAGTCTTGGCTCAAAGCCTTCCCCTCCTTGACCCATCTTGGTGCTCTGCTGCTCCTGGTGGAGAAGCTGCCTTTTCTCCACCCCAGCTTTTAGAGCAGAGCCACCACCATCCACCTCCTTGCACGTCCTCCCTCATTGACTCCTTCCTTACCTGCACACCCACACAGATGGCTGGCTGCAAGCTTTTTCCCCAACAACTATGTGATTTCTTTGCTACACACAGGGCCACCCATCTAAAAAAACCAGCAGAAACACACTGAAGGACACAGCTCCTAAACGCACTAGGTCAAACATCTCAACTGCATCTCAAAGTTGCTAAAATTTGGCCTTTTAGAAAGCAACGAGCACAAGCCAGGTTTCCTGTGGGTCGGGTGGTGTTGGGCTGCAAGCATGTCATAGGGACTCATGATTTGGCTTTCATTAGAAGGTCAAGTGGGAGTGAAGGGTTTAAATCAATTATCATCTTGTGACCATCGAGGAGAAGTGTTTGAAGTTGGTCTGGGGAAGGGATATGGAGCGAAACTTCTGCCTTTGACATCTCTCTCCAGTGTTTAGGACATTTCTTAAGAGGATTTGAAAAGACAAAGTCATCACTTGAATGCACAGCACCAGCTCTGAAGCGAGGTTTGTAGCGAGACCAGGCAGGAGAAGAGATGCTCGTACAGACAGCATTTGGAAGGAGCTTTGCCCTTGGAAGCCAGTCCCGTTTTATCACTATTTCTTACATTTCTTTTCCAAACTACCCCCCTGAGCAGAGTGCTCTCATGTGGAACAGCCTTCAGAGAAGAGAAATGCCCAGGTTAGAGCTTTTGGTCCACAGTCCAAGTGGTAAATAGACACTTATTCTGGTTCTATTCTTAGCACTTACCCACAATGAGATGTTTCCTTCTCTGCCAGGGGGAGCTTAGGCAAAAGATTTCACCCCTTTAATGCCTAATTTTTTTTCCTATACCTTAATACAGGAAAAGGCCTGCTCAGATGAGGTGAATTCACTTTTCCTACACACTATAATCACCTTCTAAAATCACTGGAAAGCCTTAAAGGGCACTTCCTCTGCCTTTTCATGCTCTGAGACCTCCTGAAACTGGGTGACCATATCCAGAACCTGCACGATGAAGCTGTAGGTATGACTTGCTTTCACAGCACCAACATGGACTTCCCACCGGTTTTAAGTGTTTATAAGTGCCTCCATGAGAAGGAAGAGAGAAAAGCCCGATCACAAGGCAGCTTTCTTCCCACTCCAGCCCCATTAAGGAAGGTTAATGAAGACCTAGTATCTACTTAAGATCTTCTGGGTTTGACATCTGCTGCTTTAACAGTGGCATCGGGGATCCCATTAACTCCAGAGGAGCCTGGAGCAATGAACCTGCATCTCCTCTAACCAAACCAGACCTTCTGGAGAGATTTGCTTTCCTCTGAGCCTCACCTCTCAGCCGTAGCCAATATATCTATATTGATCTTAAGTGTTCTACAACACAAAGCTGCTTTCTGGCTTTACGAGCCTTAGTTTGCACTTGCTGTAAAGAAAAAAAGAAGCCAAAAATCAGTGTCTTCCTCTAAGCACCTTCTTGCCATCAGTTTTGATGACTCCTGCACGTTGATGCCTTCACTGCAGCACTGAAGAGCTCAGCTATGCTGGAGAAGCGAGGCTCTCCAGCACACTCCATGCCCACCATTCCCACTCATATAAAATCCAAGAAGCTAAGAGAAGTCAGCAGCATTTCACCTCCTGGTAACCAGCCTTCGCTTTAAGCCATCCCGTTCGCTGGCGGAGGTCGACCCTGAATCTGGAAAGTTCAAACCTAACCTTGACCCAAATCTGACCCAGAGAGACCCGAGGGCAGGCAGGACATGCCGATGGCAGCTCGATGGCTTTGGAGACGGAGGGAACAGGAGCCGGGTGATGCAGGGAGGGATGGCAGCGTGCCCAGGGCAGGGTAAGCCAAGAACTGAGAAATGCAATGAGACAGCCTCGCTCTACCTGACTCCTTCACCTTCAGCAGCTTGGCACGGGCTCTCGGCTTGGAAACACTGCAGGGCTGTTCTCACTGCTGCTGAAACCTTCCATGTAATCAGTATTTATTGAAGGGGTACAGATTTTTCCGGACTCCTGTGCCTTTGAGAAAAAAAAACTGTGCACAACTCTTACCGTTATTTGAACGGCTCTTGTTGCATAAACAAAGCTTTGAACATTAGAGCGGCTAAACAAAGCACAAGCTCCAGAAATAACTCAGCTAAGATGGTTTAAGAAGGGGTCTGGGGTGAAGGTGAATAAAAGCTTGGTCACGCATCACGTTTTGCTTCCTTCTGCATCTATAAAGGGCCCGAGCAAGAATTGGGTCTGTTTTTCCAAATCACCAGCTAACAGAGCAGGGTTACAAACAACCCGCAGCACTTCGAGCCCTCAAACCGATGTACGTGCCAAGAGTAATGCAGCTGAGCTGGAAAAACAGGTCCCACAACACTCGATTCTTCACTTTGTGGAGGGTGACACCTTCAGCAGGTCCTTCCCAGCCTCAGCTCCCTTCCGTGCTGCAAGTAGGTTAGACACTGGTGCACGCTCAAACTCTGCTTGGAGCTCCTGCTAGAGGCCACAGCTACACTCAGCACCCAGGAGTGCCTCGTCAAGCCTTGACATCAAGGTTTCATTACCTAGAGACAGGGTCTGGGAAGAGTCAAGGTCACACCACACGCTGTCCGGGGCCCCCAGACAAGAATGCCAAAAGGACTGAAGACTTAAGCGGCATTTAGTCCGTCAAAACCAGGAGCTCTGTGCTTTGAAAAGGATCTGAGCCTTCAACATTGCTAATTAGACAAAGTCCAGCATCCTCTAGCTCCACAATACAACTGGCACCAGAGGAAAGTCTGACAGATCTCATTTGCACACAAAATACTAAGTTCTTACCCTAAGACACCCCTTCTTAGGGCTTTCACACGTACCTAAAGTTACTGAGGGTATTTAAGGCATGCTTGAGTGCCTTTCCTCACCATCACGCCCTGCAATCAGATACTCCAGTAACAACAGTATTAGGGAAAGCAGAGGAATCCTTGCTGCATACCACATCCCACAGCCCGTCTTCGTTGATCACGGGTGTCAATCCATCCAACCAGGCACTGCAGGAAGGGCCTGAGCAACCAGGACCACGTTTTAGCACCCAAGGCCATCAGTGACAGAAAGACCCAGGTGATGTACCAAAGGTACCGCAAAGGGCAAGAGGGGCCATCTCCCCATCCCGTGGAGGGTTCAGTGACCTCAAGCTTCTGCTATGGTCCTAAGGAGCTTCAGATTCAAGCACAGTAGAAGATGGTTGAGAAAAAAAAAAAGAAGCAAGTCACTGGCCAAGTCTGGATGATTGCCTTGGGAATCCACCCTGTTATAGTCATATCTGTTCCCTCCTAGACTAGAACAGACTTCAGCGAGTCCTCAGGTTTGCCAACAACCTCCTGGATGCAAGGAAAACATGCCTCACACTTTGCAAATGCCAGTGGTGTTGGGGGGGAAATAAGTTTAAAGGCAGTGGGATCAAAAGAGGAACCACAGCATGTGCTCCACCAAGCATCGGGGTCTGCAGGAAGCTGCTCACCTTGACCCCAAGCCAAAAGCTTGCCCAAACCATCCTGTGTCATGCCCACTGCTTGCAATTTAAAAGTACCACTTCTGGGCTGCCAAAGGAAAAAAAGAAGGGTTAAACAAAAGGTTTTTGGCTCTACTGCATCATCCTGACATGGAACAAGCAAAGCCCGTGCTCCCACAGCCCCAGACATCCCGTACTTGAGCCTGTTGCACCAGCCCAGGAGCCAAACGCCTCCCTCCTGAACCACCGGCTCAGAGGGACATTTTTTTAAAGCCTTTTCGAAAGAGCCCCCTTTCTCTTCCTTTCCTGAGGGTATTGAAAAATCATTATCAACAGGGGGAAAAAAAAAAAAAAAAATCCTCCTTTCATTCTCTAAAATTAACATGAGCTCCTCTAAACGCTCATTGTACTGGTTCGATTTTTCACACACCCTGGAGTCTAACCATGACAAGGGGAGACACAGCAGTGGTTATGACCCAACTTTCTGGCTAATTAAGAAGCTTGTCAAAGAGCGGCTTCTCTCCCCGGAGAGCCCAGGGCAGGAAATGAGTGACTTCCCACGGCACGTGAGCCGAGCTCGTGGCTCCTCTGCCGACTTGCCGCGCTCTCAGCTCCCGATTTACAAGCCGAGGTGGAGAGAAGGGTGACCACCCCGTCCCGTGGCACCCAGCACCCACACAGAGCCTCTCAAAGCTGATTTTTGGAGAGGAATCGGGACCAGGGGAGGTCCTGCCCCTCCCACTCCCTATTCTGTACCACCGCGTTCAGCTTGTTGCATCAAACCGAGAAGTAGAAAAAAAAAACACACTGAGTTTTTCTTCTGTCAAATTTAAGCCAAGATTTAATTCAGAAAAAAGCATGAGGACCTGCTTTAAAAGCCGAGCTAAGAGTCAACCGGTGCTCAAGTACCCCCCCAAAAAACATAGAACAGAAAGACTCAAACCAAACCCAAAAACCCTTGGGGAAGGAGAAAAAAAACCCTTGTCACCAGGCTCTTCACTCATCCTTATCGCACTGGCCTAACCAAAGAGCAGTTGCTTCCCAGTCCCACAGGCAGTCAGCCTAAACCCCCTTTGCCCCAAACTTCCCTGGGGGGCAGCTGACACCGTTGTCACCCCAAAGAACCCATTAAATACACAGAAAGGTCCCCAGATTGCAAGCGGAGGAGACGGACAAGCTGGAGACAGAAGGAAAAGCTCAACCAGTCAGGAGAAAATGAAGCCTCCAAGTCACACAAAACTTTTAGGGAAAAAAAATCAAAAACCCAAAACAAAATAGAAAGCATCAGGTTTCTTCTCTCCCTGTTCCCCCCCTCCCGCCCCAAGATTTCCAGACTGCAGGAATCCCCTGAAGCAGAAGCGCAAGAACAAGCCTTGAAGGAGGTAGTTGATATGGGACCCCCGGACAGTTTAGATCTAAACCCAACTCACACACACCCCAATCCTGCTCCAAAGACTCCAAGGACTCAGTGAAAGCCAATTTCTCCCAAAACATCTCCTTGTTCACCGCTACGGACCCCCCGCACCCGATGAGAGAGAGCCAGCACCCCCCAGAGCTCTGTGTCCCAGGGATGGCCCCTAATCGACCCAGGAGCTGCCCAAGAGGAGGAGGAGGATGAAGATGACGGGGAGGAAGGCAGGAGGGCATCCATCGCCTCCCGAAACTTCCCGGCCGAGGCCACGGGGTGGCAGCAGGCATCTGCTGATGGAGAGCCGGGCACCCAGCCAGGGACCAGCGCCCTGGAGGACCAGGAGATGCAGCGCTCCGCTCCCCTCTCCCCCCCCTCCCCCCCAAAAAAAACCCGCAGAGGTGAGGAACCCAGGAGCAGTTTGCTCCGAGGAGCAGGTTTGATAAACTCTGGGCAGAGCCGAGCGAAGGTCGTCCCTCTGAGGAAGAGAAGGCGAGCATCCTCCCCACAGTTCTGGTGGTGCACAGACTTTGCTGCCCTGAGCGCGGCTGGTCACCGTCACAGGATGAAGGGGACACACACTAGCGACCTCCATGAGATAACCCTTTCCCCCCCCAAGGACCCCAAAACCCCCTCCTCCCTGCAGGTGGGCAAGAAGGGTCAAAGGGACCGTGGCCAGGAGGGCAACCAAGCCACCAGCTTCCTTCACTCTCTGCGTGGCCCTTTTGAACATGGTCTGCTGCCAAGCTCCTGATGTGCCCAGATGCTTCACCACATGCTGACCTTGTACCGTTAAGAGGACACCGATATGTTCTTGTTACAGAGGGACTTGCAGCTCCACCTCCACTGTTCAGCGGGCAGCAAGAAGAACGTGGCAGCCTGCCCTTGTCCCAGGCCCTGCAAAGGGGTGGCCTTAGTGACAAGATGCTGAAGGAGGCTTGCAAACATTCTTCCATCCCCTGATGGAGATTTGTGTCCGAGGGCACAGCTCTCAGACCACGCATTGGTCCCGCGGGAGCTGCAGCTCCAGGTGGATGCCAGGGTTGCCTCCTTCAGGTTCTGCATGAGCTGCAGCGCCAGGTAGACACATCCCCCAGGGAGCAATATGGGACAGGGCAGGGACATCAGGCTGGAGATGGTGTGTGCAGACATATTAAGCGGTGAGGGGCTGCAAACCTGCTTTGAGAAGTTCGGTGGGCGCGTTTGAAGGCACTGGTCGTTGAGTCGGCACAGGAGACACCAGCAACTTTCACCCTAGGCCTCACGTGGCTCATCCCATTCCTCTTCCCAGGGGTACCGGTGGGGTTGGGACCCCAGCAGATTCAAGAGCCCGGCTGCAAGAGGGGAGCTGCCAATCCTCCCCCTCCACACGCTTCCCAGCGGGACCGCGCGGGTCCTGCCTGCCCGCACCAGCGAGCCTGCTGCTCGCCACAATGCCCTGTTTGTTGCACAACAGAGACCTTTAAACATCAAGGCAACATGACATTTTGGAAAGGAGAGATCTTAATAAGACATCTGAGCTTAATCATTCCACCCCTGTCAGAAATGCACTGTAATTTATCACCAAAAGCAAGTGTGGGGACAACATGGTGCAATGCCATTGAAGTCGATAAAAATGTGTGCCAGGCTCTATTTCCATTCCCATTCACACGGCCTCCCCTAGAGTTTTTATTAGCAATTTATTTTCTATCTCAGTCTCAATGCATTGGTTATAACAACGTCTCTTGGCTTCGCTGGAGCTGGGCGACCGCTACTGGAGGGGAAAGGAGCATCACAGCAACTCCCATGCTGAACCCATCTCCATCCAGAGACTCCTTTGGGATTACAATATGGTAAATACGCTTCCAAATTATTATTTTTTTGGCTAGGCACTGTTCTTTGACCCAACACGTCTTGTCCCACTCAGGAAAGCATCTTTCCAGGGAGGCGGGGTGAATTAAGCCTGCACTTCAGGGTGCTTTTCTAGCCTTATTTCCAAGCCTGGCCTTGGGAAGAAAAGCAGACGCAACGCTGGACTGTCAGCTTCTGACTGCAATAGAGCCAGGCCAACCCATAACAAAGCAACCCTGCATTCTAGACTTAAAAAATTGGGGGGGAAAATGGATTTTCAGGGAGTACCTGACTATCTTGACTGCCCCAATGACTCTCCTCCCAGCACCACTCCTTCCTTCATGCCCCGCAGCCACAAAATACCTACCTACCTCCAGTGGGGCTCCCTTCCCTGCCCCATCAAAATTGCTTTAAGCCCAGCTTAAATCCCCCTGAATGTCAGAGGACACCCTGGAGGCATCTGCATCTGCTGATTGAGCAGGGATGGAGGCACAAGGCTCTCCTGAGCCAGCACGGGGAGAAGGCAGAGGTCTCCAGTGCCCATGTGAGGTCTACGTGGTTCTCACCAAAGTCCAGGAGCCAGTTTTAGAAGGCTCAGCTTAAAGCTGCGCTGCGGTTTCTGCTCAGCCAACCCTGCTCAACAGCAAAGACGAATTCAGGAAGGGGCTGGGTCCTTTTTGCACTGACAGAGCCCAGCAAGGTCAGCCCAAAGACATGCTCCAAAGCAGCCAGAGGTTGTGAAGCAGCTTTGCCTTGTGCTGCCTTTCTCACCTTCATCAGGAGTGCGTTTCCAGGGGTTGTGACGCAGCTTTGCACCATGCCACCTTTCTCCCCTTCTTTACGAGTGCATTTCCAGGGCCTGATCCATCAGAGCCACTGCACAAAAGCTTTAAGTCTTCAGGGAGAAAGAAAAAAAAAAAAACCACACCACCCCAAACTTGGCCAACCTGAGGCTTCCAACTCCCCAGGAACAGAGCAAGACCAAGCACAAGCCTGATTTTAATTCTGTACAGATCCCACCCTCCCTCCTCCTCCAAGGATTTCCACCCTTTAGAAGTTAATTCCCCAGCAACTTTATTTTAGAGCAATTTTCAGTTCCCATTACACCCGCTGCGCTGGGCGATAAGTGTGCGGCTCGTCTACTATCTGGCTCCTTCCAGCCTGGGAAGAGATAGCTCTACCTCTCCCCAGAAGAGCGGAGGTGATGGTAGGAAAGTGGGTCTATGGATTATGATAAGGGAGCGGGTGGTTTTATATGCTGAGCAGACTCACTGACTTCCCTCTCTTTACCTGGCCTCGCACAGGCTATTTTCCATGCTGCTCTATCTCCTATCAATAGGAAACAGTCAAGTGCAGCCGGCGTGTTAGAGCAAAAGACCCTTCTTTTACAGATCCTGCATCATCCAAGGCTAATAGAACCATGGGCTTAAAAAATTATACAGGTAATGGCTTCAAAAAAAAAAAAATAATCCAAAAAAACAAAAAAAAAGTGGCTTGAAGACAGAAAGATTTTAGTTTTAAGGGACAAAGAAGGGGGAAAAAACAGCAATTTTACTGTTCCAGGAGAAGAAATCCTTCTGGAATCTTGTTAATTTGTTTTTCTTAATGCTGAGAAGTAACTTGTGAATGTTAAATGTCTGCTTTTAGGAGGGGGGCCCCCAACCCTGCCTTCCATTACACCGGGCATCCGTCCAGCCAGAGTAGCTGCACTGAAGTCAACGGGTTACTTTGGATTTTGGCCAAAATAATTCAGATCAAAATCTCCTCCCACGGTTGCGTTATAGGGGACCTGATCCTGCACCGCTGCTGCCCAAGGAGTCAGGTACGACCATGCACCATCTCACTTCTCCCAGTGCAGAGATGGACATCTCCAGAGGCTTTAATGGTGCCAGAAACGGGAGGTCACTCTTCAAATACTTAAGTGTATTGAAAGCAAAGCAATTAAATTACCTGCTTTCAACAGTTTGTCACCGATGTCAAATATTAAAGCAAAACAATTTATTATGGACAGGAACCAAGGGGAAAGAATAAACCTCTTCCCTCCTTTCTAATGAAAATTCAGGAAATTAGAATTGACTCTTGGGGGAAAAGAAAATACCCTCCTGCCTCATTTACTGGGTTTTCCAGTGGAATTTTTTTTCCCCACTTTACGGCACATTAGTGACCAGGTTGTCTTTCATCTCAGGCCCCTGAGCTGGTCTCAACTAAAAGAAATTATGTCGAAAAGTCAGCACCAAATTAAAATAGGCCCCCACAAGTTGCACACCGAGGGGCTCCTCTGAGCCAAAGCCCATCCTTTGCTTCCTTAACGTTAAATATAACGTTCCCTCTCTTGCTGTTTTCAAACTCTTTTTCAAGCTTAAATCCAGCCTGGGAAGGATCTCATGGACTTTGTGCACAGGTGACATCTCAGCACCAGACTCAGCCAAGTCAGGAGCATCTTCGATGAGCCACGGCGCAGCAGATCAGAGACCTTGTGTCCATGTTCGGCCACACACAAGCAGACCACCAACATATATATGGACTTTAGATGGTTTGAGGGGTTTTATCCCACCGATTGGTCCTATGGACTCTACAGCTGCACCAGCGCAAGCCCCATCACCGCTCTCCAACTCCAAATGCAGGTTCCCACACCAGGGATGGGGAAAACCCATCCAGAGAAAGCTCCCCTTGACTTCTCCCCCCTAGAGCACGGTTCAGATGTTGATCACCCAGGGTTCCCATTAGATTTCAGTGACAGCTGATTGCAATTTTAATATCTGTTTAATTATTCTTCTGCCAACCCAAGCAGCAGCGATTATTGCATGAGATTAAGCACTACGAGGCTGAGCCGCGTGCAAATTTCTTTCTGTGTTTCTGAAGACTTATCTCCTTCAGACAAAAAAAATATGCATTTCTTAGACTGAGATTTTTTTTTTTCCCCCCTTTAATGTTTTGTCTCACTGTGAATTGGTGTAATCACTATTATGGGATGAGCAAAAATGGCTAGAAAAGTACATTTTAAAAGGAAGACAAAACACCGCCGAGTCTCACATTAGAAAAGCAAACAGCTTCATCTCAAATTTAGCAAGGTCTTACAATAGCTCTCAGAGAAAGCATCTTAACAGAAGCAGGACGTACCGCTGCTGCCTGCATGGGAAGAAAATAATCCCTCATCCCAAGCACTTCTGGGCAGAGATGGAGACACAGACACAGTTTCAGGCTCTATGTGCACCGTTAACACAACCAAACACAGCTCCAAAGCGGAGACACCTTCTCTTCTCCGTGCAACATCACCCGAGCCAACAGCATTGCATTTTGTTGATATGGAGACCACAACCCAGCATTAAAGTTATATAGAACTAAACAAAAGAGGCACTTTCCCCCCCCCCCCCAGTTAAAACAAATACCTGGCCATCAAAGGTATCACCTACAAGGAACAGCTCAGCATTGCTGAGAGTCTTAAGCCTGCAGAGAGTAGCGGGGTGCAGGGGTACGCCCGGGCAGGGGGTGGGAGCCCTTAACTTAGTAGCTAATAAAACATTTTCCTCCCTATTGTGGCAGCCTCCTCCCACCTCCTGACCTTTTTCCTCTTGGAGTAATTAGAAGCTACCTGGTGGGAATGAAAGAGGGGAATTGGAGGTTTGCTCGGTGGGATTTAACCTTTTCTTCCCCTCGTGCTTGTTGTTTCTCTCTTCCTCAGCACTGGAAGCATCCAAAATTCAAACTGGCTTTCAGGAAGAGATGCCTCTTGCCAAACCACACCAGGGAAACTGCCAAATTACAACTCTTTGGAACTTAGGAACAGCCTCAGAGGATCTGCAAACCATCATTGCCCTGTAGAGCTCGTGAACAAGGCAGGGAGGAGATAACAGAAATATTGCCCCAAAGCTAGATAAGGGAATCTATAGCAAAAGGAAGAATTAAACCAATTATTTTAAGGATAAAGCCAAGTCCCTCAACCAGGAGGACTCTCTTGTACTGGCTTGCAACCAACCTCCTTAGAAGCAACAGCAGATCCCATTGGTTTAAAACCAGCACTTTTCTGGCTCACGACACTCACCCAGTGATTTTTAGATGAATGTTAAAAATATATAGCTAATATAAGAAACATTCCCTGGGAGCTCAGCCTATTCCTCCTATAAAGATATAGATATATCTTTATATCTATATAAAGATATAGATATCTTTATCTGCATTGCTGATGCTCAGGAACACCATCTCCCAGGGCTCAGAGAAGAAAAAGCCCTTCCAGCCTGGTCTGGAAGGCACCAGTTCCTGGCACTGGTCTGAAGCCACCAGTAGAACCCAAACCTTACTTACTACTACCTTACTGTGAGGTTCCTCACTACACTGTATTCCTCCACCAGAGCTGCCCTCCCAGCACTAACCTCCCACCATCCACCTCAGGAACCCCTCTAAGGGGAGAGCAATAATTAGTCAGCTCAGCCACATGAAGTTAAGGATAATTTAAAAAAAAAAAAAAAAAAACAACACCTTTTTTTTGAAAGAAACATTAGTTTTTTTAACTACTTTAATAGACTTGTTATATAAGGTCTGCCTTGAGTTTAGAGACCAAGAACACAAACAGCAAAAGTACAAAATTATCAACTTTGAAAAGAAAACCCCTAAATAATTACACAGCACCTACCGTGATACTGTAGAAGCCAGTCCAGAAAAAAACAAAAATATGAAGTTTTCCAGAGCTTGCATACCTCAGCCACTCCTGCTGCTGCGCACACGCTGCTTTCCAGAAATAAGTTCAAAAATTATAGTAAGCATTTCCCAAGAGCTTTTTTTCATCTGCTTGCAAGCCCCAAAGCAACCAAGCCAAACTCTGAGCACCACCAGCCCCACACACAAGCTCAGGTGAAACTCATATAAGCGTGCTGTGCCCCCTCCTATATGGGGGGTTCCAGAGAGGCTCCAGTGCTATAAAAGTCCCCAGTTCCTCCTATTCCCTTCCCCATGCCTGGGTAGACTCCTGCTTTCCAGGCCTTGATACATGCTTTACTCCTTACTGTCAACTATTTAAATAAAATAACATTAATCACATTACAACATTGTTTTTCTCTGTATAATCTAAGGCTTGTTGGCTATATTTAAGCTGGGAAGGTGTGCTCTGGGATTTTTAACTCTCAATGCTGTGATTAAGCACCAGAAGAAGGTTTCCAGCTCTATTATTCTTTTTTTTTTTATTGCTGTAGCAATATATTCATGCAGCATTCTAGTTGGCAACACAGCAGCTCCACGTATATAATGCTAGAGCTAAATGCATGTTCTAAACTGGAACGGGAATAAAAAGCAGGCTTTATACCGAGATGCCCAAGCTATTTTAAATAAAGGGCTTTCAATAAGGAGGTTCTGAGTAACGACTTTAGATAATGTTGGAGTTCGAGCAGCAAGTCTGATAGAATTATTTAGCTCTTCTAGAAGGTTGATGTGGTCTTTGTGAGTCTCATATTATTGTTATTGCTTGATTTTTGTCAATATGTTGGTTGGTGGAGTTATTCTTGCTGTGTTTGCATCCAGTGTGATGTAAAGATGTGCTGGTTTCAGGGTGCCACATGGCTACAGTCACCTGACGCTTAAATGGTGCCTCTGAGAGAGGGTCTGCTGTTGCTAAAATCTGTGTGTTTGGTGAAGGTTTTCCTTAAATCTTTTCATTTCTTTGAAATCTCTCTATTTCCTTGCTTTCTTCCTCTTGGAAATCCTGAGTTTTGCTATTGTCTCAGCTTTCCAACTCACTTGGGGCCAGACTTTCTCTAATTATAACTCACCTGGTGGAACAGGTAAGCTGTATCTGCAGCTGGTATCAATAATTAACCTTATTAATTCCAGTCAGGCTGAAATACCCCAGCTGTGAACTGTGTAGGGGAAATAAGGGCTTCTCCTGTCCATCCCTCTCTCCTCTGCAAGGAGAGGAACTGGTGGTGAATAGTGCCACGGCTTCAAATTCAAGTCTTTTCAGGACACAGGTGAGCTGGAAACTATAAGGGAGAAGGGGAAGAAACCTTTGCAAATGCACTTTTTGATCTACCTTAACAACTGCTGTAGAGAATTAAATGGAATTCATTTCTGTGATGAAGGAATTAATGGCAATACGGAGAATCAGGCTCAGGTAGGAGACTTGAATCCAAAGAAGGGAATAAAGCCTTGAAATTCAAATGAAAAAATTATTATATAAGCATAAAGGGGAGCTATTTTACACCTGTAAGACTAAATGTATAAATATGAAGCAACTGCTCCCTCTGGGAAGAGAGGATTGTGCTTTTAATTCACCCAGACAAATATGCAGTTTGGCTCCATCTGATTCCCTACACTGCAAGAAAGACCACACCAAACCCTTTGTGTTTTCTCCTCTCCGTGCTCCCCACTTCTCCCAGGACTTCCTCCTCCTGCTGCTGCTGCCATGGTCTCTGTGCTGGAGCCTCCTGGGGTCGGACCAGGCTGTGAGATATGAGCCCTAACGCTTGGATTTACTTGGCCCTCCAAGGGGCTTCATCAAACTTGATGTCCCTCTTGCCTACATAAAGCTTCAGCTCCCGGAAAATCCAGGCAGCTGTGGAAGCACCGAGAGTAGCTGGGCTGTTACGTACCGGCGTATGGGTGTGCTTTCCTTACCCCCCAGTGTGAGAAGGAAGAGTGATGTCTTTATGGGGGTGAGAAATGTTCTGGCCCCAAGTGCTGGAGTGGGACTAATCTGGGGACAGGTGAGTTATGAAGCAGATAACAAGAGATTTGGATCTATAGCCACTGCAGAGGCAGCTTGAATTATTTGAGGGCAGGTGCTCTGCTCTCTTTTGTAAACCCATCTTTTGCATGCCTGAAGCTGAGCGTCCCAAGAAGAAAAGCACCCTAAAATCAGAAAGGCACCCTAAAATCACAATCCCCTTTGCTCCCAGGCTGTCCTCTTTCTTCCTAAAGCACGTTGGCCCCTAGGTGTGTTCCCCTGGGACCAGCTGTGTCCCTTCCCACCTTCTCCAACAGCCTGTTCCCTTGAGAGTTTATTGTTTGCTGAACTCCAAGAAGGTACAAGTTAGGAAAATCCCCTCTTGCTTGTACCCTCTCTCTGCTCCAGCAGCATCTCAATGTGGTCGCTCTCCCAGCAGGGTCAGGTCCTATTTTAGCGTGTTATTTCTAATCCATAACTCTGACCAAATCAAACGCACGGAGGAACATGCTCTCCCCATCTTGAGAAGCCACATGAAATGGGAAGCGAGACCGGTAGCGGGAGTACAGGGATCCCGTTGTACGCAGGGAAAACCCAATTAGTCTGTGCACCCTGACAAAAGTAGAACTGAGCCTTTTAGCAAGGAGTAGTTAATCTTCTTTAGAAAAACTAAGCAGGGACTACCAGTGGAATAGAAGTTGGAGCGGTACTGTTGAATATCTCTAAAGCCACTTATAGGTTCAAAGAATGAACAAGGCCATTGCCAGCCTTATTATTTTGATTTGTTTAATGAAAATACTTTGCTCATTCCATAGATGTTATGCTTTGATAAGGTAATTGTTCAAGGGCGCAGCTTACATCCTATTAATACTGCACTCTGGGCAAATTAAACCTGACCCAGTGGAGAGGCAGATCCAAGGAGCCCGGTGGTGGTGTGTCACTCTGCCTTTTGTTCCACATCCTGACAGGGAGAGGAGTTGGAGGAGTTTAATTCTTGGGTTTGGGTCTTGCCTTCCCTGGGGAAAAAAAAAGAAACACCCCAAATGAATTCCTGTTACGTGCACAAATTAACAGCGTGGCTAACCCTGCTCCTCGCAAAGCTGTAGGGCTGTGGTGATGGAGCAGGAGGACCCTGCATTAAAAAATAAAGTGCAAACTTTTCCTTTAGAAATAGTCCTGGAAGTAGAAACTGTTTTCTCCCTGCTCCAGGGCTTCACAACCCCCATGGTCAGACTGCACGGGGGGTTTCTTCTTTCTCCTCTTTAGCAATGAAGGTGAAGAGCAGCTCTGGCAAATAAGCAGAGCCTTGTTCCCCTAAGAAAGGGGAGGAAGGAGAACTGGAGACCAGCACGATGCTCTCCTCGCAACCTGGGCCACGCTCTGCAGCTGGAGAACCAAGCAAAGACCTTGAATCCCCTTTCCCTACCCTGTCTTTGCTGCTTCTAACTCACCTGCCACCAACAGCAGATCTTAGCAATAAAGACAGGTCACTTTTTTGCCTCTAGCCCCCTTTGAGGAGCTGCTTTGCCCAAGGACCTCCGAGACCTGGGGACACTTGAGGGTTCCTGGGACATGGGAGGGCACTTCTGCACCAGCGGGTCAGGGGCGCTGCAAGAGGCTTGGGTAGGATCAGGACCAAATGTCTGCACCCAAATCCTTTGGCAGCTTCTGGACTTTAATGCAAACAAGAAGAATTAATATATTTTAATTTTTTTGGTGGTGTTGAGGATGTGTGGACTTGGCTTTCCCGGTCGCGGACCAGGAGCTGCTTTTCCAGCTCTCAGCCACCTTTTTAATCAAGCAGCCCGGTTTTCTTTTTTTCTTGAGCCTGCAAATATTCCTTCTCTCCTTTCTGGGTTTTCTGAGAAAACAAACACTTCAGGCTGAATGTGTTACTCTTCCTTTCACGATTTTTCAATGGTCATTTTAAAAAATGCGGAAGTCCCTCAGAAATATTTTTTTTAAATCCTCGGTTTTCAAGGTGGATTTATCGCCCTTTAAAGAGAGATTTATTGGATAATCGCTTAAAAAAATAATGCTTATTACTCCGGGATCTCAAATAGAAAACCTTCCCACATTAGTAATCTTCTTGTAATTGCAGAAGGTAGCAACTTTTCATTAAATAATTCATCCCCAGGCGTTTGGGGTTGGTTTTTTTTTTTTTTTTGCATCCTACTTGTGGAGGGGGGGAAATAAAATCGTGGTCAAATTCTTCAGCTTTTAGTGAACCAGATGAGATGCATCTGGCTTATCTTCTAAGGAGGTTTCTCCTTTCTAGATCTGCTCTAGAAAGGGGATGGCATCCCGAAAAAAAAAAAAAAAAAAGAGTAGGACTTTCTTTTAAGGAGAATTATAATTAATAATAATTGATGATTGGGGCCGCTCACCTCCGGTGCAGCGCTCCGGCCCCAGTGAATTTTCTGGGCAGGCTCAGCCAACCTGTGTGCATCTTTTTCCAGTGGAGAATTGGATATAAAGCCCCTTTTTTTTTTTCTTTTCCCCCAGCCTGGTGGTGTTCGCCCCCTTCAAGGCGACACCCAACACCTCGCACTTGGGAAGCCCCTTCCTCTCCCGGCGGATGCAAGGGATGGACGCGGGGGGCGAGAGATGCTCCTAAAAAATAATAATAATAATCCAAAGAAAAGCCAAGCCCGCTCCCTTCTGCTTATGAGTTGGCTTTCAGCGCTGATTTACAAGCCGTTCCTCCAAAGGGAATAGCGATATACGGCATTTATCAACCAGAAACATACCTTAGGAAACCATGGAGATGCGCAGGGAAAGGGGAAAGCGGGGAGGAATTCTGCCCCTGTTCCTTTAAGCAGTTACTTGCTCCTTTCCTGATTGATGCTTGTTTTAATCTATTGCTCGCTGCTCCCAGGAGAGAAAAGAAGGGGTCTCTCTTTTGTGAACACGGGTAATGAAGCAGAGCAGTGGGCTAAAAAAAAAAA
>VXAK01025275.1:485-30420 GCA_013399435.1 Arenaria interpres
GCGACCCCCCCCCCCCCCCCCCCCAAAAAAAAAACCAAAAAACACCCGTTACCTTCAGTCACCTCTCTTTTCAAAGATTTACAACAAATACCTCACTGCTTGGGGACACCTAAGAGGCCATAGGCTACAGCCAGTGGACAGTTGCCGTTTAAACCCTGCAATTCAGTTTGCACATGATACAACTAAGTCTTTTTTTAAAGTCTCCTTTACAATAGAAAAAAAACAGGAAGGTAAAAGATCCCCCAAACGTCTGTACTGTCAGCTGGGGGAAATCCAATCCCCAGTGCTGCAATCCATCAGGCTACCAAAAAGGACTGGCCAACACTTTTGGCTGTGCTGAACACGCAGAGGAACAGAGCTTGGCCGTGTCCCCACTGTTAGAACCCAGAGCCCAAAGGCCAGACACGCCATCGGCTGTTGGAAGAGGTGCCACACTTGGGCCTTTGGAAGGACATTTCCTTTCTTTTTGTCCCTATTCAATAGAGTACGCAAAGTCTCGTCACTGATGACTTCTGCTGCCCAGCACATCGTCTCCAAGGATCTGATCTCATGGGAACTTCAGAAAAGGCAACCACTTGGAATGAGAAACCTGTTCCCTTTTGGAAAACCTCCTTCCGACTGATGTCCAAATGACACGCTGTAGGCTACGGACGAAGGACATTCCTGGAAGACTCTACTCACGGAAGCCATGTCAGGACTCGCCGTCACCAGTGACGAGGTTGCTGATGCTCCTTGTTTTGTGGCAAAGCCTGGAAAACAGGCAGAAGTGGTGCCAGTTCGTCCCATTTGGTCCACACCTCTTCTTTGACCTTGTCTGCTTTTAGTGCAGATGCCGTGAAAGAGGAGTGAAAAAGAAAAGGCGAGGTCAGGCAGCAAAAGAGCTCTGCAGGCTGCCATCTGCAGTCAACCGCGCACCCTGTTTTGGAAACCACACACCCACCCACCCCCACAAAACAGACAAACAAAGAGACAAAACCCCCAGCACCTGGCCTCTTTCTTGTCTTCAGGAGCTCATCCCTGTCTCGACACACTGTCTTGTCAGAGAAGGAAGCGCAGACGATCTGTATCCTGAGGACACCTGGATGGGATTAACGCGTGTCCAGAAGCGGTCCCCATCTCTAAGAGCGTATTGCCTTGGGGCTTTTAATAAGCGTAACTCAAGGGGAGTTACTGGCACGGCTGGGAGGAAACTCATTCACTTTTCAACGAAACCTCTCCTGGGGAAAAAAAAAAAAAAAGTGTTAGAAACTGAAAAGAAAATGAGATTCAGAGTTCCCACCTACGAGGGAGCTGTGAGGGTGTCAATAACAGCAAAGACCAACAGCAGCAACACTGGCGGAAATTTGGCTTTCGCCCTGATCACATCATTAAGAGACCCTCCCAGTCTACACCTCAGGCCTACGAAGGACCAGTCCTCTCCTGGAACGACAAACTCCATTCTTTTTACTTCAAAGGCCTAGGCTGAAGGCTCCTCGGAACAACGTGGACTGAGCCACAGAAAAACATGCCAATATTACTCGAATAAAAAAAGAAAAATAATAATTTAGAAAAAAAAAAATCAAGTCACACATCTGTTTCCATCATGTTTCGTTCACTACTTTTCCACTAGCATCTAGGTGCTCAAAAATCAATTGCACAGACACCACATGCTAATAAAAATAGAGTTATGAATCCAAACTAAAAGGCTGTTGCCAAGTTTCCCATAAAATTAGTAGGAACAAATGGAAGAGAAACACTTCAGCCCAAGGAAGGTAATGGGCAGCTCTTCATTTAGCCGAGGTGAAAGTTTGCTCTTTTAGCCCAAAGGAAGCCATTCCTAACTACCACGGGCCCAACTCAGGCAGGTGGCACGCTCCATTAACTGCAATTCTCATTAGCTTCTCCCCACTGGCAGCAAATTGGCCTTTTCCGCGGGTTGGACGTGGAGCATCTGTAGCGTCCCTGAACTCGCAAGTGTTTCTCCCCGCGCCCCCAACCCCACGGCTGCAGCTCCTGAGCAGCGAGCGGAACCAGCCCCGCAGGACCTCCTTCCCGCCCCACAGAAGGCGGCCCTGGGAAAAGAAGAGGCGAGGAATGACCCTGGTTGTCACAGGCAGCCAACGGGGACCAGCCGGGGGACCCCCACCGGGAGCGGGGCCGCGATGGACGCTCCACGCACGAGCCCCCCTGGCGCGGGTCTCACCCCCGAGGGAAGGGGCCGGGCTCACGCCGGCAGACAGGCGCCTCCCCGCTGCTCGGAGCTCCGTGCCGGGGACAGCCCTGCCTGCGCCCAGGCGCTAGAAGAGCAAGGAGTCCCGTGTCGCTCAAACCAGGACGCCCCAGCCCAGACCCGCTCATCCGCCGTAACGTCCCCGCTCCGCTCTGCCCCTCGCGGGCCCGCACCCCGGGGGCGGGCAGGCCTGACCCGCGCTCCTCCGGTCAGCCGCTCCCAACGAGGGGCCGCAGCTTCCTCGACTTCTCTTCGCCGCATCCCCCCCGCTGCGTCGGCGGCCGCTGGCAGGCTCCTGCCCGGCAGGTCGGAGCGCGGCAGGGAAGGGGTGCGCTGCTGGCCCCATCGTTCAGGCAGCGCCGCGAACTGCTGCATGGAGAGGGGCTGAGGAAAGCCGCGGGGAACGCGCCGGGGGAGGGCTCACCGCCGCTGTCTGCTCGCCGCGGGGCGGCTGCGCCGTGAAGCGAGGCCGGGCCCGGGGAAGGCCCGCCCCCGCGCTCGGCCGCGGACGGTGGCGCAGGCGCGGGGCGGGGCTGGTGCCTGCGCCTCAGCTATGGCGGACGAGGAGCTGGAGGCGCTGCGGCAGCAGCGTCTGGCCGAGCTGCAGGCCAAGCACGGGGTAAGGCGCGGGGGCGCCCCCCCAGCTTCCAGCCGCCGGGCGCGGCAGGACCCTTCCCTCTGGGCCTGCGTGGTGGCCGGCGCTTGGGGATACAGGAACGGCGGAGAGGAGGGGGCGCCCCTTGGGGAGGCCTCGCCGTGAATAAAAGCTTGGGCAAGAGGCCGAGGGGGGGGGCAGCGGGAGGCGGCCGGGCCGGCCCGGGCCGTGCTTTGACTGGAACCGTTGCCGACTGCGGCCTCGGTGACTGGAGGCCTCTGGGTCCTCCAGAGCTGCCTCCGCCCCTGGAGAGTGGCTGGGGCCTGCTTCCCGCCCGGGGTGCCCTGGCTGCTGCCGCGGAGGGCTCGGCGCGTACCCCTCCCCGGCCTCCTTCCGTGCCGCTGGGGATCGCACAGCTTCCCGTCACCGGCCGTCGCAGCCATCGGTGTTCTCGGTCTGTGCCGTCGTTCCTACGAAGGCTCCTTTCATGCCTGTGATCAGCCTCGTCTCCTCTCTCTGTATGGCTTCCCGTTCTGCTTTCACACTTTGAAATGTTACTTATAAAATTTGAGGTGCAGACTCAACGTAAAGTTCTTTTTTTTCCTTTTTTTTTTTTTTGGTTACTTGCGTCTGAGTAGTCATCTAGGCTGTCGCTATTCATCCCAAAGTACATGCTAGGATGGTGTTTTCTTCTGTATTGAATAATAGTGTTACATGGATTTCATTTGCCCTTAGCTTACTTTAATAGGTTTTAAATGCTGTTGGCCATCTTCTGGGCTTTGGGAAAGTTTATTATCTTAGACTTAACTCAAAGGCCTTTTAATGTCCAAACATACAACAGTCTCTGGATGGATCTCGTAGCGCTCATAATTGCACTAGTTTGCATTACTGCTTTGTGAGGAAAAGCATAGTATGGCATATTTATTTGCTAGGGCAGCAGATTGTTATTTTCAGGATCTCGTCTGTGGTCAGGTGGGTTTAGCAGTCAGGTTTTGCTTACATTGACTCCGCTGGAATATTTAAACTTAATATCCTGTATGGAATGTTTTTGGATGATCATATTTATTCTTATTTCATTCTGTAGGATCCTTCCAGTGATCCATCGCAACAAGAAGCAAAACAGAGGTATAAATGAAAACTGTTGACTTTTGGTCTTATATCTAATTGTTTTGAACCTTTTGCTTGTTTAATTTTTGGAGTATTTAATTTCTTTGGAATACTCACCAGAATATTTTTGTTGTTGCTGGGAAAAACACCAGCAAAGAAGCTGAAATGTCAAAGATTTAATCCAAGTATAGCTAAAATCTGATTGATCCGAGTGTAACTCCCAAGCCATGACTCTCTTGGATGATGCACAACAGCTATGAGGCACCCTGAACCCTGACTGGGGTGAGAGAGTGTGGAGGAAAACATCAGTAGCAGCTCATTTTCACTTTGGGACTCAGCTGAGTGCAATAATCTCATGACCCTTCGTGATGCAAGAGGATATTTTGGGGAAGCATCGTCACTCCCACTGTCATCTCCTTCTGGAACTCAGAAATCTTGCCTTTTCAGGGTTGGTCATAAGAAAGTCTTGAAGGCAGGCAGAACTCTTTCGACACTGGAGTTTTGTCTGAGTGATGAGTTTGGGTTTGGCTGTGTTAGTGCAGTGGGAACATGCTTTCCTAGTTTATTTGATTTTTCTGGGACATCTATTGCAGTTAAAAACATGCAACAAAACGATTCACGTCAGAGGTTAGCGTGGAAACAGCATTTAGTATTTGCACTAAGTAGAAAGTTGAAAATGTATTTTAAGAGCTAGACTTTGCACAGTCCAAGTTTTTATTACCTGAAATGCACAAACTGAAATGCCAGTTCTGCAAATACTTAGTTGAATGCTGTATGAGGACTTACTGAAAAATTCTAAGTAAATGAGCTTTGGTTCTGTCTTGCAATTGCATGGGCTATTCCTTATGCCTGCTCTGCCGTACCATGCCTTTGGTGAAATGCCACATGGAACTGAATGCAGAGTCTTTACAGTGGGTAGCAAGGCTTTTGTCTTTAAGGTGTATTCATAAACAGTAATAAGGTGTAAGTAGTAAACTCCGTCTTGATTTCTTGGATTGCTTTGTTGTCAGCTATGTAACTTTGTCAGTGTACGCAGAGATACTCATTACAGAAAATGCTATTAAAGAAATCATGTAAATGTAAGGTTTGAAGTTACCTCAAGAAGTCACTTGCACGAATCGAAAGTCTTCTGTAGTTTGCTGTTTTGTACATAGTATTTTAGGAAATCCCATTTTTAACAGATGGCTAATTTTTCATTACAGGGAAGCAGAGATAAGAAATACTATTTTAGCTCAAGTACTTGATCAAGCAGCTCGTGCAAGATGTAAGTATCCAGGTACCTTTCTCATAGAAAACCCTCATTTCCAGTGCTGCTCAAATCAAGCACGTATGTACTTGCATAGAGGTCAGACTAGAAACATACTGTTGTTGATGGGAAGATATGATATCAATGATTGGAGGAGTTAACTGGCATCTGAATGATGATAGTTAATCAACATTTTTTAATTAATAGTAGGAATTGTAGTGAGAGTCAAAATTAGTTTATCTAATTAGGAACAAATATTTAAAAATAAGGAATATAACTATCTTGTATCTTTATTTTACATAAATTGAAAAAGGCATTTTTTCATTTATTTCATGATCCTGGCATGAAGAAGACAATTTCATAGGGACATTTGTCACTTTTTAGTTATGAGTGCAAATATTGAGTATGTTTTAAAACAAAATGAACAGAGCCTGTTTTTGTTGCAGTAAGTAATTTAGCACTTGTGAAACCAGACAAAGCAAAAGCAGTAGAGAACTATCTCATACAGATGGCAAGATTTGGACAGCTAGCTGGAAAGGTGAGTTTAAAGTTTTTCTAACTCTTTCTTACATGTGTTAATTTTCAAACCTAATTCACTCTAGAAAAGGGATGTTTTTTAATATCTGTAAGTTAAATAACTGAAAAAGGCAATTGAGAGCTTCTAAATAGCAATTGAGAGCTTCTAAATACTACTATATAATTCCATCAAACGCCTTCTATAAGAAGGTAAAGTATGATTTGGTTGTTAGTAACTGTCTCTCAGACTGTGTTTATACGGCTTTTGCTTTCCTAGGTATCAGAACAAGGTTTGATAGAAATACTTGAAAAAGTGAGTCAGCAAACAGAAAAGAAAACAACAGTAAAGGTAAGATTTACTTCCAAAATGTAATTTTAATTCGTTATCAAACAGAGCAGAAAAAATCATGGTAGAAAACTTTTTATTTGCCACCTCTCTAACCTACTCTGGTAAGTGCTGGGTTAAATCAGAGCAGTCCTTACCAGTAGTACAGTTTGCAGATGCTGGCACTTGGATGTCAGCGTTTGTTGTGACCCAGGTTACCCCGTGTCTGTCCTGCGCTATTATCCCAGGCAGGGATTTGGCTGAGGGAAGGCAGGTGGAGGGGTGAATGTTCTGCTCATGTATTATGTGTTCATTGTCAAATGTGTGGAGTTTGAAAGGCTGGGTCCATGTTGGATTTAACTGTGTCCCTTCTATTTTCATGTCATGTATTTCATTTTAGTTCAACAGAAGGAAAGTACTGGATTCTGATGAAGAGGATGATTATTAATACCACCATAAGACTGGCTGCCAAACAAAAGGCCTGGAAAAAGGCAACATTCTGTAATCAGGCAGAATGCAAAATCTGAAAATGTTTACGCTTCTTTACTTTTTTTTATATATATATATATAAAGGCAAACAAACGAACTTGTAAAATAAATCTGAGAAGGGGATTTTGTAACTTAAATTTTTGTAGTCTAAGAGGCTGAGCAGTGGGACTTCCCCCTGCTTTGTTAGCATGAACGTTTTGTTGCCCCTTACTCAGCGTGTAAGCTATGCTTTCAGCACCTGCACACATTTAACTTGCTGCTGCTGGAGATACTGTAATGTGAGGAGGAGCCAAGTGTGAAGCGCAGAACAGCCACTCTCTCTGGGAGTTGAGAGACTTACCTCCAGGCTGTAATCAATCACAGAACTCCTAGGAACGAGATTCCCTGAGCCCCTACAGGGAGCCTGTCCAGCAGCTCACTGGCTCTCAAGGCCTTACCAGAAATTTGTAAAATGAAGGTATCAAAGTAGTGTTTGGATCACAGACCTTCATGTCAGGCAGTCTGTGTAAAGACACTAACCAGCATACAATTGAACTGTTCCCCTATGAAATTATCAAGCCATCTCAAAACAAGCAAGTTAACTGTGTAATACAGCACTGTTCAGACACTTGGTATCGTATATTCTTAAAACTACCTCCATTTTTATCAAATGGCTGGAGTGTTTCTTACCTTGAAAAAAACATTTTCCTAAACTTTCTCCAACTCCTGCATGCATAAAGTAAAACTGAACTTGTGCTATATGTTTATTCAAAAATATGGTTATGGAAATACATAGGATAAATACTGTAATGTGCTGATAAACACTCTACCATCACAAAACCCTTTTCTGGCAAAACAAGAACATGTATGATCCCAACTGCAGTGTTTTTTGGAACTGAATAAAATTGTTCACAGTGAGCACTAGTGGGTATTTTTCATCTTGTGTGAATGTGGTTCAAAAGTACTTAAGCAGTCATTTTTGTTTCATTTGGACTAGACTGGGCATTTTGCTTGTCCACATTTATAACTGGGATTCCTTAACTTTAGTAATTTCATGAGTGTAGCTAAATTTCTTTAGACTAATGACCCTTTTCCAGTGCAAAGCGTTTCAAGCCAAGGTGTGGTGACAGGTAGTTTAAAAGTTTTCCTGTTACAGCTACAGCTATACCCTAAGCAACCGTGCTTCATTTTCCCATTTCTGAGTTTATCAAATTCTACATAGAACAACAGAAGCTTTATCGCTTTGCTGCTCTTTAAAAAGGCTGTTCCAGAATCTCAAGGTTGTCAAAACGTGCTGTAGTGCTTTGGATTTATTTTAACTTGGAACCTTTTGCAATTAAACTGGAGAGATCACTAACATGCTTTGCAGACAAATGACATGTGTCATGAAGTTGACTTCAGTCTATTTGCGCTACAGATTTGCAGGGGCACTCCCTTCAAATCCTGTTCCAGTTTAGCCTTTGACGATCCTATTTTTGAATGTTAAGGTATTTTTGAATTACAAGCTTGCTTAAGCATGGCAAAAGAAACTTGCAAACTATTTAAGTTAGCTAAATAATCTGTTAGTTGTCATCTTTCCATCATTTAAATTCCAGTGGAACTGTTTGGTATTTAAGTGTTTGGGTTTTTTTCCCTATTCACACCCTATATATCCAAAGTGCCTGGAAATAAGCTTTCTAATGTATTAAAAAGCTAATGAACTGATTTTTCTCATCCGTACTGTCAAGAAGTCTTAAGAAAGAATCATATAGTTAAATACATAGTATAATTAAAACACAAGCAAAATTTTCACTATGTAGTTTGGAAATTGGATCTATGAAAGTTTACTTGTATCTTAAACTCTCTAATATGTAGGTTATTTTTGCTATGATTAAAGATAAGTGACTTACTCTAGGTGAAATTTATAGTGTCAAAAGAAGATAAAACTAGTTCATATCTCTTTCCTCTTGGTCTTTTGACTTGTAATAGCTGAATGTCAATCCTACTCTTTTTTTTTTTTTTTTAATGCAGAGCTAGAGAAGGAAATTACTTGAAAACATACAGTTTCACTAAAAAACTTACACCTCTGTGCCTTAAATCCAAAACCACACAAGCTAATAATAGACCTCCATAAATGTAGGAGGGAAGGAGGCCATACTGAACTTGAGAGTAAATTCCAACAGATCCCTCACTTTACACACAGACACCAGGTGAGATCTTCAAAAACAAAAGCAAGGAAATCTGCATAAAGGACTCGATGCTTTTAAAAAAGCACTCAAAGTAAACAACATTTTCAAGAGTTAGTTTACTAGTTTTTTTCTTTCCATCATTTGGCACAAATCCAAGGCACATTAGAAAATCAGATGAACTTATAAATTATTAGAAAAATAAACACATGACCCTCATCTCTAAATGTCCATATGTGCACTTACTGCACATTTTTCCTCTTAGATTAAAAAATTATCTGAAAAAATCACCAGTGTGTCTTCCAGCTTCGTACTTTGCACACAATTTACTAATACCACAGTTAAAAGAATTATTCATACAAACAGTTTTATGAAATAAAATGCAAGCTGGATGAGCCAAGAATAAAAGATACTGCAGTTACAAACCTGGCTTGTACTGTTTACACGTTCTCCTACCGTAACCCAAACAGACGGTGCAGTCCCAATCTCAGCAGCCATCTCATATTACTTTGTGAGCTTTCAGTTCTTCAGCGATCACCTCTAGGAATGAGATAATATTTGGCCTATGCCAACATATGCTTACTGATGTGAGAAGTAACTTCCATAACAGCAATTTCGCCTTTTTAAAGAGCAGTCTGGAGCAGGCTCCTGAGCGGCAGTTTTATACACAGATGTTGCCCAGATTTAGAATCAGGAATATTTGTGCATTTTTGCATGACTTGCTTTAAAGGAAGGAAAAAAACCACCCAAACACAACAACTTAAACCAATTTGCTTTGTATACATGTCCCTATACGTTCTTGATTCTGCAAATTTTTCTGTTACTAGGCAGTGAACAGTGAGTCCGAAGTTTAGCTTTGCCAAAGGCTCTCTACTTTTTCCCAGTATCTTGGCTCCTGTGTAAGAACTTGATCTTGCAGATCCCATACAGGGGAGTGTTGAAAGAAATTAGCAAGGATTACATCCCTTCACATTAATAGCATGTATAAATTTCTAATGTGGTGTCACAGATGTTATGGACCATTGTTTTCCCAGCTACTGAAATAATACAGAAATATATACTATAACGGCTTGTAACGTTACAATAAAAATAGAGACATTTCAGTTACCTCTAGCAATAAATACCTTGTTATCCAATATATCTTTGTATATATATATAAATATAGAGATACTTATATATACTTATCCAACGTAGTGATAAAAACTGATAATGAAAAAATTTCAAAGGCTTTAAAACAAAGTAAGCGTCTGAAAAATACAATACAGGGTTTGGTTTGGTTTACTGTTACATATCATTTTTTAATAAGTGCTAAATAGAATAGGAAAGCAATTTTGCTGTCTACATCTCAGTCCGTCCCTGTTTGTTGAGATCAGTCATATCTGGCCGTGTAGCTCCCTCCAATATAAACAGAGGATTCGGTCTTCGAAAGTGCTAGGAACATTCTGTTCTCCTGAAGAGTCATCCTCGCATCCTGTTCTGATTGCAGAGCATCACTGAATTCTTTGATACACAGTGAAGTGTTACTGAAATTAACACCACCTAGTTCCTCAGCTTTTGACATCAAATTCGCACTCCCTTATCAATGTTTTGAAAGCAAGTTATCACAGCAGTCTCTTGATTGTGAAATACTTGGATTTCTAGGGCTGGATAAAATATTATCGCTGACATTCTCTGCTGAAAGTGTTACATTAACAGTGTGTCTTCGGTGCATTAATCTACTCCTGTGAGGAACTTCTATCATGTCATCATGTTTCACAAACTCACCGCTGCATCCTGTGTCAATAATCTTAACTGTGCTCTGGTCCAGTGTTTCAATGGATTTTAACTTGGTTTTATCAAAGCTTTTAATAGCTAACTGAAAAAACAGATAGAAAAATGGTACGTTAAAAGCACTGTCTACTTTCTCCATTATAAAGCAGTAGTATGAATATTGTGTTGCTTGAATATAATTATCACATTTATTTCATGGTATTCTTCATACTGAGAACACAACCAAGGATTAAAAATAGCATACTTTGTAGGACAGTAATTACAGAATCATAGAATCATTCAGGTTGGAAAAGACCCTTGGGATCATCAAGTCCAACCATCAACCCTACTCTACAAAGTTCTCCCCTACACCATATCCCCCAACACCACATCTAAACGACTCTTAAACACGTCCAGGGATGGCGACTCAACCACCCCCCTGGGCAGCCTATTCCAATGCCCGACCACTCTTTCTGTGAAAAATTCTTTCCTAAAGTCCAGTCTAAACTTACCCTGTTGGAGCTTGAAGCCATTCCCTCTTGTTCTATCGCTAATTACCTGTGAGAAGAGACCAGCACCAACATCTCTACCATGCCCTTTCAAGTAATTGTAGAGAGTGATGAGGTCTTCCCTCAGCCTCCTCTTCCTCAAACTAAACAGTCCCAGCTCCTTCAACCGTTCTTCATAAGATTGATGCTCCAGGCCCTTCACCAGCTTCGTTGCCCTCCTCTGCACCCACTCCAGCACCTTGATATCTCTCTTGTATTGAGGTGCCCCAAACTGGACACAATACTTAAGGTGTGGTCTCACCAGTGCTGAGTACAGGGGGACAATCACCTCCCTACTTCTGCTGGTCAGACAATTTCTAATGCAAGCCAGGATGCCATTGGCTTTCTTGGCCACCTGGGCACACTGCTGGCTCATATTCAGCTGCTTGTCAATTAGAACCCTCAGGTCTTTTTCTGCCAGGCAACTCCAGCCACACTTCCCCAAGCTTGTACCGATGCAGGGGGTTGGTGTGGCAGGACCTGGCACTTGGCCTTGTTGAAGTTCATTCCATCTGCAAATGAGAAAATAAGAAGAGCCCCAGGCTATGCACAGATCAGTAACTGAAAGGATAATGAAGGCATTCCAAACCTTATTTTCACTGCACTATCCCAATCTCATCCTAACTCTTTTAATCACCTTTTGTAATGCAAGTCTCAAGGTACTTGAAATTAACAGCCATCTCTTTTCACCATTAAGAAATGAGTAAGTGGTAATAGAGACAGGCTCCACCAGGCACTGCTGAAGGCAAAAACTCCCCATCTCAGATCTCATCTGTCAGGGAGGAGACAGCCACCCTCCCCACTGACCTTAAAGGCTCTTTTTGGTCATTCCAACTATTTTTCTCTACCATTCCCATATCTGCTCCTGATTAATTCCTCCTCGTCAGACTGAGTGGATCTCTTTGATTATTGGCCACTCTGCAAATGTTAAAATAACTAAGACAAAAAGGAGGGTCCAAACATGCTAGTGACAAATTTTTCTAAGAACTGAAGAAATAAATAAATAATCACAGAATCACAGCATGATATGGCGTGGGAAGGGACCTCTGGAGATCATCTAGTCCAAGCCCCTGCCAGAGCAGGTCCACCCAGAGCAGGTTGCACAGGAACGTGGGCAGGAGGGTTTGAATGTCTCCAGAGACAGAGACTCCACCACCTCCCTGGGCAGCCTATTTAGGGCTCTGCCACCCTCAAAGTGAAGAAGTTCCTCCTCAGTTATGATACCCTTTTACTGAAATAATGGCAAGAATCTTGTAAAAGTTTCAGATGGAGATTGTACACGTTTAAACCCACTAACAATTCAGAGCTGTATGACTTGCAAATTCACAAAGTCCCGACGGTCACACATGGTTAAAGTGCTATGTATCAGGGTCACGGTAGTTTTTTGACACCTGCTGTACTTGTGTGACATACTGCCCTCAGCGATCCACCATTATAAAATCTAAATCCCACGGTTTATAGCGTTAGTTTGGCATTCTCAAGGCTCTTTGCAAATGTTTAATCTCATCAGGGCTCTACGAATTAGAGCAGCATTCCATTTTCTAGATGGAGATGAGCGGCAGAGTCTGCAATTCCTAGGCCATGCCAATCTAATAACAGGCAGCTACTGAACTAACCTGATAGAAATCCATTTTCTTTTGAATAGGTCACTTTTTCTTTTGATCTGGTGTGCTGAAATGGCTCAGCAGAAGGCCCAGTGAGAGGCAAAGGCAGCATAAAGGAGGAACAAGCAGCACACATGCTCTGGACGGAGGGCAGCATCCAGCAGTCAGAGCGCTGTAGGATGCCATGGCACCCCCAGCCATACATTAATTGATTACACGCATTTCTGTCACAGCTGACAGCACAACGTGCAGTTTGCTATCAACCTTGCAAACAGTCTCCTCCTACAAGCAGACATCATGCAAACCCCAATTTTAATCTACTGAAAACTTTTTCTCTTGTAAATAGCATCTCTGCTTGGCTACAGCTCCAGTAAGCTGAGGAGTTTACCAACCCTTGGTATAACCTAGATTTTGCCAGACATGACACAAAAAACAGGACGGAGATGAAGCCTGCAATAAGAGGCTTAAAAGGTTTAAAAGTAGGAATAAGATGTTCAGCAGGAGTTACAGAACCACCATTGAAGTTTGAACAATGATGAAATATTAGCAATTTAGCAAACAGGTCAGAACTTTTGGGATTCACCAACTACCAGTAGTAAGGAAACTTTCCTGCTCTATATACCTATATTCATAGCAGATAAACAGATTTGCTGTATTATACAAGTAATTCAAGAAAGTGTTTCCACTTACCTGATGCAATAACTGATAGTCAAAATTAGGGATGCTTTTATCTCTTGTTATTGTTCTCCGTAAATGTTTTGCTCTAAAAAAATATTTTAAAGAATGTAAATTTAACTACTGAAGTGTTTCCACAGAAGTCTCGATATTAGAAAATCCACACGGTGGCACTATCTCAACACAGAAAAGCCACGATCTGACACCACCTCCGCAAAGTGACAGCCAACCACTATTTCCTCTGTGTGTGTGTATACATATATATATAACGTATTTCCACAGAATATACATTAACATTTAAAAAGATCATAGGCAAAACCCAACCACTGAGTAAAGCACTAAGATAATATTTTTAAAACAGTCTAGCTCTTAATTTATGGTACACCAAGTGTCATTGCAAACCCAATTTTAAATACATTTGCAGTGCTTCCCTCGCTCCTGCTGTTCACCACCGAGGAGTGGGTCACGCCTAGAACATCTGTCTGGTGATACCAGCATCTGTACGTGATGTGTAACAATGCTTGACCCCCTTCGGGGTTCTACTAACAGTTGCATTTCTTGGTCGCTTATGGGAAACAATAAACATACTTCTGAGGAAGCTTCTATGCTTACTTGTTAAATCTGTTAATTGATTGGACCAGTTGAAGTTGTCTGCTTATGGGATCATCGGCTTTCTCACATGGCTTAGAATTCACTAGGGGTTTAAAAGAA
Source organism: Arenaria interpres (assembly GCA_013399435.1). Lineage (NCBI taxonomy): Eukaryota > Metazoa > Chordata > Aves > Charadriiformes > Scolopacidae > Arenaria > Arenaria interpres. The sequence continues at coordinate 14,404 of VXAK01025275.1, forward strand.
CAGGCAGCTAAAATTACAACTGAGTCACACTTAAGAATTAAAAAAAAAACAAGTCCTGAATGAAAAGTGGTATCTACTGACATTACATTTAAAATTTTACAGTAAAAGTATAATTGTAATAACTTGAATTAGAGTCATAATTTATCTTTGGAAATTTTAAAGCATTTTAAATTGTAGGAGTAAGCATTCTTCATCAGATTAGCATGACTGGCCAAGCTTCTGAAGAGCCCGTGTAATTCTGGACTTTGATGCTCTTAATTCAAATTTTTACAAACCTGAATTCATTAATACACAGATGTTATACCATCTCTTTGTTAATACTACTTACTCATATCTTCTATTGTTCTTTTAGAAGTATTCTCACAATATTTGAAAGAACTATATTAATCTCAGGCATCAGTAAACTGTGGTTAATTTTGGTTTTGTATTAAAACGTTCACAATCTTTCCTAGGGAAGCAGGGAAGAGCTATTTTGAAAAGCCTAACTAAAGTTCATGCTGAAGTGGGCACTCCTGCTAGTGAACTGCATCAGCCTGAAAATTCACCTGAAAAACTTATGAGCCAGCATATGGAAAGCAGTGGATAAGCAAGAGCAGAAGCTTAGGGTGAGGAGGTAGAGGTGAGGATGGAGGGCGACACTACCACTTTCAAGTGGCCGTAAGACATCACAACCAGCTCCGTGGCTCTGTCAGGCTCTACCAGCGTCCCAACACACCAGCACCATACACTGCCATTCGCTGAAAGTCACTCTTCTGCAAACCGTGCTTAATGGTTGAGACAGTCACCTTTGTAGCTTTTATTTCTGTCCCGTAATACGAAAGACAGTAACTCATGGAAGAGCCACTCCCTATCCTATTTAGGACAATGTAATGACAACTAGAGGTGATTTAAATTATTCTGGTTTACTTTGCACTGAAATAGATAATTATTACATGGTTTATTGTATCATCTCAAATGTGAAATGTTTTTTTAACTTCAAATGCTTTCATATGTAAAATACACACACACAGCAAAAAAGTGAAAACCAAATGTGCAGCAATGCCATGAATGTAATACGAAGTCTGCTGCATTTAGTTATAGTATGTTGGGTGTTACCTGTAATAAAGATGCAAAATAGTTGACTGATACAGATCAATTATATAAAATACTGGATGTAGTCACACATTAATTCCTAAATACCTTTTTATGCATACCAGTGGGAATATGACTTGTACCTTTTTTTCTTATCTTGATAGTAGCGTGCTGCTCATACTCCTTTTCTTTCTCTGCTGATGTAGATACATAGCTTGGTGCTGTTTCCAGCAACTTAATGATACTTGAATTCTTAAAAGTTTCCATTTTCACCATTATTAAAGAAAAAGAAAAACATCAGTACAATTTAGGATTCTAGTCTATGCAGTATGTGTTAGTTAATTGTCGCCAAAACAAATGTAATGCACACAAAAATACCTCATGAATATAAACTTTAAATTGTATCATTTTGAGCAGGGACAAAAATCAGTGTTCCACAAGTTGCACTGTACCAAAATGACAATTTTGTAGCTTGACCTATTTTTTTAAACCCTATTATTTATGATTAAGCTAATTTCAGTTTAAATGGTAATGCACATAGTGAAATTGATTCATTGTGGTCATTAGGCTACATATCAGAAGCTATTTAAGTGCATAAAGATAGGGACCATGCATCAAATCATTTAAAGAGTGAAATAATTCTTTACAGTTTAATATTACATATGATGTTATTGCTATTAATACAGAGGAAGGTCAGAGTTATTGATGATAAGATAAAAGGTATCAAAAGACATCAAGGGCAAAAGATGGTGGGCGGAAGAGGGAAGATTGCCAGCTGTGTAACTGATTAGTGAAAGGTGTTCATTTTCCTACGTTCGGTATTTCTTCTGCTCTCTCCACCATTACTAGCATAGATTTTAATGTCATCTTCATTCACGTATGTGTTTTCACCCTTTCTAGACTCATCCTTTTTGTCTAGGATAACTCATTTTAGAAACACAACAGGTTTCACATACTACAGGTACCACATTGTACGTTGTACAATAAACAGGCACCTTAGTCTTTGTATCACATGTACTTGTTAAGTGCAGAAGTCTTGGCAAATGCTGTTGTGTCAAATACTTATATTTGGTTTCCTTTCTACATTATGCATATGGAACTTTAGGAAAATCTAAGGTCAGGAATGCTCTTCCTGGGCTCACCGGCTCAGCGCAGTCTGCAGGGGTGCAGTTCCTCTCGTTCCTTAAGTGCGTCATGGCACCATTCTGAAGGAGCAAGGCCACCAGGGCTTCGTTCCTCCCCATCACAGCCTCGTGCAGCGCTGTGTTCCCTTTGGCATTGGAGAGGTTAACAGAAGCTCCATGCTGGAGAGTGAGATAAAAGTGCAGTTATAAAGACAGAGTAGCATGAAACAGAGACAGCACATTACTATTCCGGTTTTCTCTTCTTTTATTTTCAATGTATGAATGAGAACAACGCAAGAGAAGCCTCGTAGCTGTGTATGAAGCACGGAAAGCATCAGCTAGCAATCACTGGTTCAACAATAAGCCACCTGATCGTATTATTTCCTCCTCTCTCATAGCCACAATATCGTGGATCAGCTCATTTCATTTCCGCACGTATCTACTCCACATTCCAAGTTTAAGGGACATTTAAAAAACAAAATAACCAAAACAACGAGAAAAAACATATGCGATAGAATCATAGGCAAGAAAACCTAACACCTGCCACAAAAAAGGTCCATAAAAACAGCTAGCTGTATAACAGTAAAGTAATATTTATCTAATAAAAACACCACGAAGGGAAGACACTGAAAGGATATAACAAATACTCTTCTTTTTTCTCCGGGTAGTTTTGACAGAGAAACACATAACTAAAAATACTGATAGTACTGGATAAGCACAGATATTATGTACGAAATACTATTCTGAACATTCTGTTTTCAGTGATCTTACCTGTAACAACAAGGCAGTAGTCTCATACTGACCATTCAAGCATGCATAAATTAAAGGAGTATTTCCATATATGTCTTTTTTATTTTGTTTAGCATTGTAATCCATCAGACACTTTACCACCTATTGAAAGAAGTGAGAATGCTTTAAGATACCAGCTAACCAAAATCATGCAGTTAAATCCCCCCCATCCTTTTTTTTTTTTTTAACATTTTTTTGAAATCTAGAGTGAAAAAGAAATGGAAGAATAAAGGATGGAGAAAACAAGTCTTATCTTTGCCAAACAGATGATAACCACAAGCATCTCTTCCTATCACACTAATTTTCATATTTTACCACACCCTTTTACAAAAATCCTTAAGCAATTGGAAGCCAGAAAATAAAACTCGAGGGGTGTGAAAAACATACATAATCAATAACTTAACTAAACACAAAAACAAACCACCACAGCAACAGTATCCTTTCCCCCTTTCCAAACTCATCAGAAGGATGAATTCCTTCACTTGGAAGGAGCTCTTTACGTTGGGAATACTCAACTACAAGTTTGAGTTGCATTCTCGTTTTCTTCTTGTTTCCCTAGTGCTCAGTCTCCCCATCAACTTGACAATTATCTCCATTTTTTTTCCTCTTGCAGTTCGTAGCCCCTTATTCTTAAAACCTCAGTCTTCCACTTTTCTGCATATTCCCAATTCCCTGTCTGCACCTGCTTTTGCACAATCGTTATTTTTCCCCTCTCATTTACTCTCCCTCCTCTGTTAATAGCCTCCCCTGACTAGCTCATGCTCCTCCTTCACTGCTTAGGCTTCCCTGACTTCAAGTCAGGGATGAGGTTTTCTGCTACCCTTAGAGCTCCACTTGGCTCAATCTACTTAAATGAGTGGAAGATACAGTAAATATTTAATACCATGGCTATTGAAGATATCAAGTTCATTGCATCAACGGATGTACACATAACCTCCTTGAATAGACAGAGAGAAAATACATAGAAAGATTCAACTGCACAAGGAATTTTTAAAGTGATGTATGACAGTAGCTATTGGCAGTACTTTCATTAAACCATTATTTCAGGTCATTTAGGAAAAAAAAAAGGTGCCTACTGAAACTGCTTCAGTTGAAAGATCTCCTTTCCATCCGGAGATTTTAGACATTGTAAGAAAAAATGGAATCACCGAACTAATTTTCACTGTTACTGGATGACTCTTGTTGATTAATATCATTATTATTATAATTACCAATTTGCTGATAATTTCACAAAACAGCTTTTTGTTGGCAGTTAAGTGTTCAATAGCTTGCATTTATGAAGAGGCTCTGCTACCTGGAGGTGACCTTTCTGGCAGGCTAGGTGAAGAGGAACTGCCTGTTTCGCATCCTTGGCACTGATACTGGCTCCGTGTTTCAACAGGAGAGAGACCAGCTCAGAGTGTCCGTGCAGCGCAGCCACGTGCAATGGTGTGAAACCATCCTGGTTTGAAACATTCACTCCAAGGCCATTAGCAGATATCCTGGCAAATTTCTGTTGAGGAAAATACACAACAAAGCTATACAATTAATCATGTTACTTTCTGTTGATCAAAAAGCAGCCAAATACCTGCTAGGTATAGACAAAACAGGCTGATGGACATTACAAGAAGCCTAGTCTGCTTACAGATCCTAGTTTGAGACTTTCAGGAAAAGAGTCAGTACTTTGGTAGTATTTGGTAGTATTGTCAGTACTTTGGTAGCTTTGGTAGTATTTTTCAACAGAACAATTACTTTGTTTTTCTGTCTTTTCTTCCAACATGATAGCTTCATACATGGAAATTCCAGGAACAGTAGCCATGATACTAAAAAGAGGCTAAAGCAGCACAGGTTGAGACCAAAGTAAAATCTACAGTTTTTATATAGATGTTAGGATGCTCATACATATGGAGAGTGTTAATATTATGAGTTACTTTCATTTATATAGTCATTTATGCTCTGGCAGACAGAGACTGCACACCTATTTTACTGCCACATGAAGCTCGACATAGCAAGGATAAAAACTCAAATCAATTTTATTCATGTGCAAGTAGCACTGGCCCAGAGAACAGACTCCCATGGGCAGTCAAGATCAGGAAACTACCTAGAAGATGGCTTACACAGGAGCACAGAACATCGCTTTTTACTTCTCTTGCACACTGTAGGTGCCTAACATTTACAGCGGTAGAGAATCTCCCATTCTGCCCATCCTCTGCATGCTTTTAAATGTGTGCCTACCTAATACAGTGGTTAAGAATAATTAATGTTTAATAACATCCTTCTACATTACTTTCAGCAGTAAATTCCACAGCAAATGCCATTCCTTCCCCCGTTATCAATAAAATGAACTTTTGGGCTCTGGCGTCTTTACGGCATGATCTCTGTACTGAGGGGACATGGACTCACGTTACCAGAGAATAAAGCACAGTGTGAATGTGAAGCATTTCAGGACAACTAACATGTTCTTAGCCTGCACAAAATAGACATAAGGTAGAGGTGAGGCATTTAGAAGTTGTTAAGCTGTCTCACGTTTTCTCAGTTAATTGATATGGATAATGTTACCTCAAAGTACCCAATATGCTGAAAATTTATACTTTGAATTATTTTGCAATGACTTATCCAGTTACATATACCTTCAGACATTGTAATAAATTTTCTTCCTGAAAGGCAAGTAATTGGTTTTCTATTTCCAAGAAGCTGACATTGTTCCTTACTTAAATTCTTTTTTTTTTTTAAAAAAAAAGGTATATTGTAAAGCCTGATTCTCCTCTACAGTCTGTGATAAATAAGGGGAAAGGAAGTCTTTGCAATTGAAAAGGAAGTCTTTGCAATTATATTTCATGTCTGAAGAGGTTTTAGATATAGCTGGTATGAAAGATGTCACGCAATTAAAAAAAGACTTTATCAGCATTACATTGATTATAGGATTAGCAGATATTTCTTGCTAAACTGATTACTAACAGATAAGTAGATACTCTGTGACAGCAATATAAACTATAAAAGACAACAAGGAGAAACTGAGTCTTAGAAAAAGATTTTTCCCATTGATTCAAAACTGACCAAACCTTCATGACAGCAGTCTACTCATTCTAAAAGGAAACTGCAAAGTTTTTTCACATCATTAGATATTAAGTGAGTCTTTGAACAATGTTCCTAGATACAAAATTTTACACATTTCAATTAAAAAGAGAATAATTTCATGACATCAGATGAACTCTGTTAAGTTCTGTATATACTTAATTGCATTTTAGACAGAGCTACAGAGGTGTTGGGCAATATGAATGTTACTTTCCTAGAGCTAAAAGTTACATTACAAGAATATATATTATTCTTTATGAAGAATGACCATTCCAACCTTTTGTGCTGGCCCACATTTTGAGCACTGGCATAACGGATGGCAGAATTCTGGTTTTGATGTACTGGTTGTGTCATCCTCATCTTCTAAGTCTTCTTCCATCCATTCCAAGAGATAACGTACCTGGCATAAAAAGCAAGTCCTCCTTTACAGAGTCTGAAGGTTCTGTGTCCTAATAAATTTGCATATGTAGACAAGTCAGATTTCACAAACATACGCTTGTGACTATCTCAGGGAGACTATACAGCTACCTCCTGGCATCAGCTCCCCACAGGCCAAACTGAAAAATCAAATGTTATTGCTGACAAAGCAGCCAGAAAGTCTGCCAAATACAGCAGTGAAGTAAATGATAAATGACTTCCTGCTGCATAATCAAGACCTCATTGTTCACCTATTCTCAAGCCCTTCAAATCCTTTTAGCTCAGATGATTTGCGCCAGCTCATATTAATGTGAATTTTATTTCATCCTTTACTTTAACAAACTTAAGAAGTGAAAAGGATGACAATCTTTAACCAATATCCAAAACTTTGCAGGGGCACTGACTTTTCGTAGGTGTCTCACCTCCCAGGAGCTTGACAGCTTCACTTTTTCCTCAAAGTACAATGCCTCATTTTTGTGGAAGACAGAAGCCCTTCAATGAAGCAAGTCTTAGGACTCAGAGCATCCATGTGCACTTTGCAAATAGTGATGCTTAATGCATGTTAATTTGATGTTAAATTTTATGCAACAAAAAAAAAAGCTGTTTAAGAAATACATTTTAACCTTAAAATTCATTAATCCACTGTAAACTAAAGACATCTTAAAAGTACCAGTGACTGTGTTAAGTCTCCATTATTACACAACCTAGCAATGTTTAAGCCTGACATCTATCTAGGGTATCGTTCTGAGTTTGTACTATACTCAATGAGACAAGTCTTTCAGAAACCGAAGAGAGAAGTGGGAATCAAACTGGTCTCATAACGCAAGGGACGATATGTTACAGTCACCTTTTTCTAGATGCATGAAAAGGACTAATGTCACAGCACTCTAAAACTGAGATGAGGAAGATCAGGGACCTGTGTGTGGAGGCCAGATCTTTCAGAGCTCCTGCAGATCTTCTGGGGAGTTCCCAGATACAGCAAGTAACAGAATTACATACTGGGTATGAAGCTTTTACTCTTTTTTAGCAGCTTTTAAGGCAGCCGACATACCTCTTCCTAATTACAGTAGAGTAGCCTTTTTTGTTGTTGTTTAAAGATTTTTTTGGTCAAAAGGTTAAATGTACTGTTAAGCAGACACACAGTGAAGCATCTCAGGAAATTGTCCATAACATCCCTTTGCCGGTTAACTTGTCATCTAAAACCTTTACACTGCAGAGTAACTCTCTCCCTGGAATATTTAGCAGAGCACTCCAGAGGCACTGTACCCTGTATACCAAACTTTTAGCTGCTCCCTAAGATATTTCATACAAGAGATTTGCTTTTTTTGTGGTGGATTGGTATATATCCATTCCACCAGAAAAGTCAAGACTAGCTGGGTGGAAGGAATTTCAGAAGAGTGTCTAATCCAGTATTCTACACTGAGACAAAGTCAATTCTTCCTTAATGCCGTTGACAGAAGTTTGACCAATCTCTTACCAAATACTTTTAACAGAAGAGGTTCTGTAACGTCCCAGCTCTGTTCCACTAAATACATAAAAAGCACAGTTTGAGAACCTCCCTCAAAAAAGCTGCTGCATAACTCTGAAATGTATTGTGAGAATAAAGTTTAATCCTCTCTGTACACATATTCCCCCCATACTGTCTCAAAATACTTCTCACTACAGACACAGTAAATGTACCAAAGCGGGCTAAATCTTATTTTCAAAATGTAGAATTAGTTGCCATAGAGTCAGCTAATTAAAATAACTGTCATTGACTAACATCTCTATCTCCAATCTAAGCCATACTTGCTTCTGAGGTTTGCAGACACTACGATGATGACAAAGGTTGCTTTCTGGCTTCCTGAACAATCATGGCATACTATTATTTTTAATCTTCTAGTTTCATAGCACTTTTTTTCCAACGCCTCCTCTTGCAAAGCTCACTTGGCCATCGCAGCGGAATCTACGGCAGCACCACTGCCCCTACTGCTGCTTCTCTTCCTATGGAGACAGACCTCAGGCTGCCAGAACAAGATAAGAGTTTTAAAATAGCCACGGTTTTGTAATAGATAATGCAAGCCATAACCTTTGCCATCCCATCCAGTTGGACAAATCTCTTTACAACAAAAAGTTTTACATCAACTTGAGTAATGTGGAAAGTAAAGCCACAAAAAATATGGTGATTCTGTCACCTGAATGCATAGATTAGATTTCTGAATGCTTCTTATTGCTGATATCTGTTGAGCAATGCTAGATAATAATTTCCAGCAGATTATAGCACCATATTTAATTTTCTTTAAATATTCTCATGATGCAGTTTACATTTTCACAAAATCCGTGAAAAGTTAGTTGTGATACATTTATGTTTTACTACTTGTCAGGACGACGGCAAAAAATCACCATTGCATGTATTGCTGCTTCTGGAAATTACTTAAGGCCTGACCAGTAAAACACTGTAAACTAGGATAATGCTATTTACTTAAAAACTGAATGGTTCTTTCCTCTATCAGTTCATAAATGAATTTGCTTCTACCACCTAACTGGAATAAAACGTATTAACATGGTATATACTTTGTGACACAGATTATCGATTTTATTATGACTGTGTGATCTGTAACTCTTGATACATATCACCTAAACAAACTTCTCAGAACATGCATCCAGCAGAGAAAGCCTGCATTCTCACACAGGTTCATGATTGTGTTCTGTGAACTACAAAGCAATTAAGAAATGTACTCCCTCATACAGCTTTCCAAAGACAAAACTAAACACTTCTCTGTCATCTTCAAATTTTCAGTAGAATGACATTGGAAGCACCTTATTGTTCAAATTTTCAGGAATAAAGGGCAATAATAACTAAAAAATATGTCAAGACAGGAGGTAAGTATCACACATTGCAGAACATCAGCTCTGAAACTGGTATTATTATAGCCATCAGCTATCTACTTCAAGTGAAATCCAAACTACAGGAAAAGTTGTATGGCCCTGAGATAATTTCTCTGTGCTGACTAGTGCCACCTACATTTCCTCACTGCATGAAATATTAATAAAAAGGTATCACAGCAAACAAAATAAAAGGTTCCTTTTTCACTTACAGTACCTACGCACAATTATTGCATGCAGCAAACATACAATGAAGAGTAGACACATTGAAAGCGTTAGAGAACCTGGCAATTCAGGAATAAAAAAGCATTTGTGGATTTAAAAACACTGTATTACTGGAATGCTTCCTAAGTCAAAAAAATGCAAACTATAAACCCCACCATTCATTTTTCAGAACCGGCGCCCGGCCCTGCCACTCAGACACACGCATCAATTCACGTATGGGAAAATAACAATGTACTGCAGTGACACAGGAACAAGCAACTGGGAATAACAGTTTCTATTGCATTTGCTGTCAAAAACCAGGTTTACCTGAAAACTCGTCTATTTGCCTTTTGTTTTTTGTTTTGTGTTGACTACATATCCAGTCCAATATTGTGATCTCAGTATACGTATCTTTTTACAGCTCTGCAACCCACCATACTCCCCCATCTAATAATGGCATTTGACTAGTGCAGCTTGAGCACCTGAAAACAAACAAGTTGCTCTTTCCCACAAAATTTCTTTTCAACATTCCTCCCCTGAACATTGTTCTTTTCAAGTTCTTTGCATCTCCTAGAGGTGATTATGCACACATTTTTAAATGACAGGCCTTTGCAAAGGAATTATTAAATTTAAAGTAATTTCTTTAGTGCAAGAGGTCAGGGAAGTGTCAAAATAATGCGCCTTAAAGCACTGCAGGTGAAATAATTTGGGGTCATGGATATTCTTTGTAGAAAATGAGCTGAATTTGATTAATTGTTGCTGAAGGAACGTATTACGCAAAGCATTCTTCACTTAATAATATTAACAAATAAATTCCTCAATTTGAATAAGGTAAATTGGAATTCAATAATATTCAACAGTCACGCTAAGACTCACCATTTCCAGATCTCCATCAGCAACTGCTCTTAGGAGTTTTTCCACCTATTTATGAAGAAAATTTATAGGCTTTGTTAGCACTGGTATTAAGCTGTATACAGAAAATCCTGTGTCCTTTACTAACCTCCTAAGCTGACATGGTAGGATTACTGCTGGCCCATGTCATATTTGTTGGTGAAGTTTTAAAGGAAAAACCTTCTCTCTCTTTATGAAATACAAAAGCTGTGCAAGTCCTGTGGCTTCTTTGGCTTCCTTAGTTAGATAAACAGTACTTACCTAAATAGAGGACATGTAGTCCACACATAAACAATGCCACGTAAGCCAATACACGTTATTATGCCACATCATCATCAGCTGATCATGCCTTTCTGTTGTGAACCTAACATTAAAAATCCCTACTTAAGACAAATTTCTGCCCTGATAAACATTAATACTGTCTGGACTCTTGCTGAGCTACTATATGCTATCAGAAGCACAAAAAGGATGGCAGGTTTTATTTTGCTATTTGAGAAACAAGAGTTTAAGAGGAAAAAGATACTTTCCAATTGGTCATTTCACATCTGCAGATTACTGGTTTATCCCTATGTCAAAAAAACCAAGCATTTACAAATCTAACTTGACTCTAAGTATGAAATGTGTTTACTTACTTAAAATCTGAAAAGATATAAATATCAAAGGGTATGCTTAGCAAAAGTCCAGTCTCTTCAACTCAAAGAGTTATTCCAGGGGACCTCATTAGACCAATTAAGTGTGTGTATGCTCAGGCCAGCTAATGCCCGAGCACGACTGCCTGGTGTGGATGTTCTCCTGCACACGCTCTGCAGTGGGGGAAGAAGAGAGGGAAGATGCTCCTTGGTGCCCCGATGCCATTCCCCGCGTCCCTCTGACTGCTGGTGAAAGCAGGAGAATGAGATGCATGGGCCTCCCCGCTCCTCTACACCGACACCAGGGAGCTGAGATCTGACCCGACAGAAATAGGAGAGCTGCCAGTAAAAGGGCAGGGACAGTCCATTAGGACTACCCACAGGCAACTTGTCCAGTCTCTGCAGATTGTTGAAGAATCATTTAATAAGCTTCATGAAAGCCTGTGTCAGTGGTATAGCAAATTATTCCAGCTAGGATCACCAAAGATGCTGCTGCAGAAACAAAGTTGTTTCATCATCAAGCAACATCTTGCAAGGGGAAGATGTCATGGAGTGACAGCTACAGTCACATTTCACTCTTTATCCAGAAATTACTATCTCGCTACCTGCGACAGCAGTGTTTGGCAAAGCATGCAAGGAAGAACAAGACAAAAAGGAAGCTGTGTTTTACTGGTCTGATCTCTTTCTTCAGGGTTTTAGCAGAACAGAACACATCTACAGCTGAAAGATCAGAGGCTAGATTAACTCTCTCCACCCATTTTTATCTCTTTTAGGAAAGCTGCTAAGTTTTCTTTTATTACTACCTTTCTAATACAAGGTGAAGCTCCTTGAAGTCATGCACTAAGCACTCACAGCGGGATTCCTCTTTCCTAACTTTGAATGTCGAGAAGTTAGCTGCCTCAATCTAAGCCAGTCATTTAGACTCCCCCTCTGGTAACTACAGAAGAGAACACGTGACACTTTAGTGCAATTCAGTTCAAATTAAGTACGTCTGAGATTAATTCCTCTCTGGAGGCAACAATTTCTCTTCACTGACTAAGGAGGAAAAATAGATGTCCAAAGTTAAGACAACTGTCCTTCAGATATCTGCAGCTAGGTGAGCCAAATCCCAATCTCTACACATATACAGTCTAAAACGCACTTTATATACCAGGGAGAACTGTGCCTCCCATAAATTTCCCCGAATTGTATAGGACAATGCCACCAGAGAACATAAAGGTCTTGATGATTTTCAGGAGCCAGTCCTATCACATACAAGGTGCCTAACAGCAAGTGACCCACAAGCTCTGATAATTTCTTTCCAAAAATAACACCTTCCTTGCAGTTCTAAAAACTGCCTCAGGCCCTAGCAGTGAAGATGCATACAACACCTGCTACGCAGCCTGTAGATAATTTATTAAGAGTACTTAGGGCAAAATGTCTGCTACATGCATTTCCCCGTCTCTCTCGTTTGCTTTCTCACTCCTCCATGGAACAGAAGTACCTTCCTTTAAATGTAAAAATAGATGAAACTAATCTACTGCAATTCACTTGCATGCTCAGTCTTTCCGCTGCTGAACAGAAATTGTGCAAGGAGTTATTAGTTCCAACAGAGGAAGTTCCAAATCTACATGCCTGGCTGTTTTACCCTCTCTTTTCTAAGACATAAATAAGCCACATATAAGACATGCACCATGAATGCTTAATTTAGGCAAAGAGTTTAATTCATCAGCAGTATTGATTAATAAAGATCTAACTGCATCCTCTTAATCCATGGTCTAAGCCTTGAAGTCTGGAAAACTGACAGTATCAGCTTCCCATTACTTCCAGTGGTACTCCTTCAAGGAGCCCCCAGGATTGGCCCTGGGCCTCTGCGCTTAGTAAGAATAAAAGCAGTGAGCCCACGTGAAACTTGGCAAACAGAAATGACCTAAAGCTGGATTACAGGGGAAGGTCCTTAACCCCAAGAATCTAAGGTGTAAGCTGCTTGTAATCTTTTTCCCTGATTTGAACTCCAGTCTTAGCTCTTGGGGTGTGATAAATTTGTTCCTTCAAGGAAAAACAAATCCTCAATCTATGAGGCGAACTTTCATGTACATTAGACCTTATTTAGAGTGCTTGTTGTACAAACAGGGAGGTGCACTCCTACATTGAGGCTTTCAGAGAGTAACTGATAATGAAGTGTGAAATAAGATAGTCCAGTCAAACTTTAAATCTTTGAGTTTCTTGATCGCTTTTAGAAAACAGAAACTTTTGGCAAGAGAAGAATCTTCTAATAGTAGGAAAAGGAAAAATTTGAATGTAGAGGTGATATGGAGAGAAACAAAAATACTGAGGTCAAATGGGTAAAAAATGGAATAGGATGACTGGGAAAAAATAGAGAGAGAGGCATCAGAAGGAGTGGTGATGTGACAGTCTTAGGAGGGGATAAATGGAAAGCATGGTTCTGAGGTCCCACACGACAAAATTCAGAGGACGGCATCTTGGTTGGTGTGGAGAGAGCAGAATCAGCAAACATTTATGTGCAAGGTATTTAGTATACAGTTTGTACTTCTTCCAATATTACAAAATTGATTTCCTATGCCTATTCTGAAAACTTAACATTCTAGTTTGTCAAGATGTTTGCCAGTATGCCTGTAGTCCTAATCTCTTTTCCCTGGCAGATTGTGTAAGCTAACAATGACATTTAATTCTTTGACAGGACAGCAAGGTCCTTGGGGGACTGCCATTATAATTTTGTAAAACTCAACAAATTCTCAAATTATGTAGCTAACTGCAGTAAATCTGAACTCCAAATATGCTTTCAATTTTTCCCCAGAAACACCCAGCAGAGCAGATACCATACAAAAATAAGTGTTTAGATACTGAGATGACAAGCACCTGAGGACAGCAGCATTTCATTTTCCAAACCAGGCAGAAAGTTATTCCTGACAAAGCAGTTTAAAACAGTGTTGCAAAATATCACTCTTTGAGCTTCCTTCGCTTTGCTTATTGTCAAAACTTATACCTCAGTCTTACCTCCTTATAACTATTTTTCACTTCTTCTTGCCTTGTATCAGTTGATGCTGATGACAGGCTGGACACTGAAGACCCTCTGCTGAAAGTTTCTGTTGAGTGCTGAGGAGACCTAAGTGGTGACTTAAAGTTGGCGAAAAAAACCCAAAACAAACCAGAAAAAGTTACATATTAGATTAAGCAGGCTAAACACAGGCAGAAAAAAGTTTAGCAAGGTGCATTGGTTGTTACCTCAGAAGCACTCTGTCCTCTTTCAAATGTTAAATAGTTTAATTCCATCAATGACAAAATCTGCATAAACATATTAATAAAGAGAACCAATGTAACTCCACTTAAAGAGGAATCTACCAATTGAAACACAAATTAGCCGACAACCTAATATTAGTAACAGATTATGGCTGAGCAGATTAAAAGTACCCATTTACAAGTTTGTGTTCTGTACCACAGAGCGTACCCATGCTACTAGATTTAAAATGTGACCCTTCTGCCTTAAAGGCCAACACACATTTTCACTTTAATAGTACCAGACCACAAAATCCTATTGGCAGGTAAGCACCTACACCTCCATGGAATTGCCTCAGAAAGAAATCAGGCTCAAAGATAAAGAGGAATACCTTGGAATTTAATGCACACTGTAGGGAAGTCTCTTTCATCCGGTTTTGAATTTCTGGATTTGCCCCATTTTGCAACAGGACTTCTATGATCCCTTGATAGCCCCAACGAGCAGCTATATGGAGAGGAGTATCTCCCTTTTCATTACCAATATCTAGTCTACAGGAATGCACATCGTAGTAGACTAAAGCTTTGACGCACTGGAAAGAAAAGGAAAGCTATCAATAAATTATAGCATTGTCTCTCAATCCACATAACACGTGCAATCCTAAAAAGGTTTTTTTCATTGCTGTTTATATAACCTACTGCCTAAAGGGCAGGCTTTTACAGTTCAGTGTCATCAAAGCAAGCAGTAAATAACTAAGTTTGCACAATACGACTATCTTTAATGCAAATGCATAATAAAAATTGCTATGAGCTATTGAATAAAGTCCTAATTTACAGCATTAAATAGCCTCTAAATCTATTTTATTTACTTTGTAAATATGCAAAGTTAGTGCAATTTCGCATCACAGTTTAATTCCATTCCATCGGACTATCTATTTAGTTTGTTACAAAACAATTACTTACATCCTCATGACCATAAGTGCAGGCTAAATGAAGTGGAGTATTTCCATTATTGTCCTGAGCATCAGTAGTTGCCTTATAGTGCAATAAAAGAAGCTTAAAAGAAAAATAAAAGTAGACACTTAAGTAACTAAAAATATAATGGACAAACAATTGTCACTCTATATTCCTTTAAGTTTCTAGCATGATGAAGCACTTCATGGAAAACTATCTGTGTCTCTCCTGTTTTAGACACTACCCTCTTGGCATTACAGTGCTGTTTTTGCCTTACCCTAAGAAACAAATAAAAGCTGCTTCTTACATATTCAGAGTTGCCATTGAAAAAATGAACCATCTACTGCATAAAACACTGCAATACATATACTACAGGATAACTGATCCTATATTTTAAGAGCCGAAGTGAAGACACAGCTTAATTCCAACAATGCTAATTGAAGAATCTCACATATATAAAAATTCAAGTACACAGTAATTAATGTAGTTACACAGCCTATCCTAAACACAATGTGAAGTCATTTAATTCATTCCAATGACTGCAATGGCTCTTCTCTCTTAATCAAGAGCAGAGATGTTAACAGGCTCTCCACTTGTACTACGTATTAGAGATCTGTATTAATAAAATGGATGAATAGCTGTCAATTGCTTGGTTATTACAAATTGCTGAAAACCTTGCAGTACAGGAAAAAAAAAAAATATCATGCAAACCACAATGATAAAAGATCCTCAATTCTGACAGCATACACAGTTCCAGTGAAAGCTTCTCAGAAGACCGAAATGACAGTAACAGTAGACCAGCTTAG
>VXAK01025275.1:30438-54959 GCA_013399435.1 Arenaria interpres
GTAGACCAGCTTAGTAAGAGTCATATATTTATTATTTAGGTTAAGTTTGGGGTTTTTTATTTCTATTTAAGGCTTTAAGTGCTTACTGTAACATTTTGATATCCCTTCTGACAGGCAAGGTGAAGTGGAGTTGAACCATGGTAATCTGAAGCATTGACAACGGCTCCTTTGGCTACCAGTAAATCCACTAACGATGTTTGCCCTTGAAAAACATGCAGACGTTAAAAGAAAGAAGCAAACTTTGCACAAAAGCATTACTACTTTTCAAATCCAAACATGAACTATAAACCAAAATACCCTGGATTTCTGCATACTATGTTTCTATATACTATATATTCGCTTCCTTGGTTTTTGTTTTTTTTTGTTGCAGGTTACTCTTCCATAAAAGAACCTCCAGCTACAAACACATTATGCTTACACCTTATGAGTTAGAAAAGAATAGGAAATAAAGCCATGTCACACAAAGTAGTCTCCTACTTGGATTCAGGATAATAATAAAAGAAGGAAATTGATTATTAAAAAAACCTTCACTAAGAAAATTAATACATCTTCTAATATATGTAAGATCAAAGGCATAATGAACACCACAAGATAGGAGATGGTACAGGTTTACCATGCATAGCCAGCTGCATTAGAGTGAAAAGATTAATTTCTCAATCTGCTGGTTCTTTAAAACAAGACTGGCTTCTGATGACACATTTTTACTTTCTTCACAGATGAAGAAAGAACTACTGTGGTAAACATTAAGACAAAAGTGAACAGCCAGCAAACAAACAAACAATAAGTTAGCCATAGGAAACTGAGCTTTAAAGAATATACAATAACTTCATTCTGTGCCAAGATACCAGTTCCCATAGCAAAAAGCAGAAAACAATTTAATGCAAAATTCAGTCTTTAATGCAAAGTTGGAAGACATGCCACCATACAGATAAGGAGTAGAAAACACTAGTGAAGAAAACCAACGATACTCACCACAAATAGCAGCTATATGAAGTGGTGTATATCCCCGGTCATCTCGGGAAAATGCAGTGATAATGGAAGGATCATTCAGTTTCCTTTAAAACACAATTGTTTAAAAGCAGCTCAGTTATCTATGCAGCAGTGGTAAGGAGGAGAGAAAGATAAAAATTGCCAGGGCTGACAAAAAACTGATTATAGAACTTTTTATGCTTTATCCTTTCACATTGACAAATTAATCTATAGGAAGATTTACATTTCCTTAAGAGATGTGGTTTTGTCCAAGATGTGGTATGTTAGGTTCAAGAGAAGAAATATTTCACACCACACCACATTTACCAAAGAACATACAGCTTCCATCACAAAACTGGCTGGTTCCAACGCATTCAGTACGCTCCTAATATTTCTTCTGCTTTTTCAAACCACAGGAACATATGCTCTCTACTACACCCCAAAGTGCTACCAACTTCCTCTATAACCAAAGCAGCATACTTTGTAAATTAAACCTTACACAAAGCCTTTTACATAGCTTTTTGTGAATTTGTGGAGATGAAAAGTGCTTACCCAGAAACCAGCTTCTCGCATTTGTCACAGTAACAGAGCGGGTGACACATTTTCTGTACAGTGTCCTTATCACTGTCACCTTGACTTAGTAGTCGCTCCACTTCCTCCTGGTTACCTGAAGCAATATGCTACAAAAAGCCAAGAGAAGAAGGAGAATGAGAAACCAATATAAAAAGCCTCCTTTCAAGAAACAAACAAAAAAAAGCAACACACAAAAAATAGAGTAATTTACTGAAGCACAAAATGACAGGAACTGAATATAAAATACACATATTCAAGCATCACAAAGCAGAAAAGAACAATGTCACAGCACAAACGCCCCTAATGGGCAATTGGTATTAAGAAGAATCTGTTCTTGGCTTACTTCACCTTTTACAAAAAATTAGAGCAATTCCTATTGTTCTCTTTAGACTGTCACAAAATTGAGCTCCCTCTGTGCAAAAACATTTCTATAAAATTACTAAGTCTCTAGCCATAAGCTGTAAGCACATATAATTAGAAGCTCTGCTTTGTGTTCTTGTATAGGCAAAATTCTTTTAGAATGACAATATGAGATTATCATATAATATGAAGTAGCTGGCAAGTGACCACATTTAAATTATTTCAGAAAACTCTTTCAATTTCAAGCACTAAAAGCTGTGAGAGACAACCAGATAGTAATGTCACATCTCTGCACTAAATGGGCCGATCAGTACCAACAGTAGTAGCATTTCGTCCCCATTTGCTTCTGTTATTTCTTATAACTTGCTGAAATCCATAAGACTATATTAACTTGGTAATGTTTTGGCACAGGAATGTACTCAATTCAAAACATGCTTTTAGCATCTACTAAAACACATGTCACAGTACTAATCTAATGCAATTAATACTGCATTACATTTCAGAAAATTGCAGAAGGGATATGAATGTGCAATACCTAAGTAGATACATATTCTGCCATAAAAGTTACTCACCTTAAATAAGCAGTCTATTGGAGTAGCAGACATCTGGGACAACAAGTTCATCCTTTGTCTTAAAAGCAGCTTGTCACAAAGTCTCTCAGATTCCTGAAAATAAAATATGTAGATCCATTACTATACACTCATTTACAGGCAAAAGTAAAGTACCTTAACAGCAGAATTAACTTTTAAAAATATTAAACACTGTATTTACCACTTATCTACTTATCTACCACTTGTCATTCTAATTATCAGATGCAAGTAAAACCTGAATCAGTTTCACATTGAGGATTCCAAGACTTAAAAGACTGCAGACATACTGCTCAAAGAAATAAGTAGATATTCACCAGAATATTCCTTTACTGCAATTCTTCATGAACTAACTAAGCATTAATGAAATTACAGTTGTACCATCTGATAACAAATGCACCAAAACTAGAAAAGACATAAAAAAGACAAGAACTACAAAAGGTGCGATGCAGCCGTCTTGCAAGGAGAAACTGGGATTCTTCATTCTGGAAAAGATCTGACTGTGTTACAGTGGCCTACAAAGATCACAAACAGCCCACAGAAAACATGCAAAGAACAAATATCCCCTATTCCTCGAAATAAAAGAACTGGGATGCCCAGAAAAATCATCACACATTAGGTCTAGAGAGGGAGTGAGATGAAGAGAGAAAAGAAAACACACTCTCTTATTGCAGCGCTCGTTGCCATAGCATGTTGTAAAAATCAAAAGTACAAATGGACTCAGAAAGGTGTTAAACTCACGTAAGACACGTCTACTGGTGGCTATTAACAAAGATGACCTAGATACAATTCTAACTCTGCTGAACTCCCTGTCTCTTGCTGGAAAAGACTGCACCAGGTGAAGCAGCCTCACTCACACAGTGTTTCCTACGGGTCACTTCTTGAAAACTGGAGAGTGAGCTAAGCAGATACGGAGTGCAACTCTGGCATCGGTACTTGCCACTTTCTCAGAAATCTGAAGATACCCTTCAGAACGCACTAAAGAATATATATGCTTCCAAAACCACGTGAATATTCTTAAGTAGAGACAGATTTTGAATAGTAACATTGAACCTCACGTCAACATAAACAACAATCTAAAGAGAACACTTTATAAGAAAGCAGAGAGAAATACTTGCACATAGTTGATTCTGATTAACCACTGCTTATGGTTGGTAGTGACTATCTTTCGATGTTATTTTTGGATAACAACTATCTCCCTAGAAACAGAAAGACCCCCAGCATCTAACTGAAGACCACTGCATTTCAGATAGACACCTACATATCAGATAAACTTTGACTATTTAGGATTCAGGCTACGCCTTATGCAAATAAGTCATAGAGTAAAAGTGTCAAACTCCGCTCTTAACATTAGTAAATTAGCACAAAGTTTAGTGAACTGCAAATAAAAAAGATCACTTAAGCACCAAAAATAGAGAGTTCAGATTTTCTAGAAAATCAATCACTCAAGTTTCAAAATCAACACAGATGCTTCTCACAAAACTGACTAAAAAAAACCTCCATTGCATAGCAAATAACATAGTTAAAAACATGCTTGTGAGCTAAAAGTTCGGATCTGTACTTCACAGTAAGCTGCCTGTATTTAGATATGGGAAGATGAGAAATAATCACAATCTTTTCAAACCTAAGCACCGTAGCTAAAGATACCCAAGCATAGCTTTTAAGAATTACAAGGCACATAACACTAGTCCCCTTGGATAGATTCTTCAGTGTGATCAGGAATAATTTCCCCAAGAAATATTTGATCAAAAATTTTATTAACAAGAATAAAATATTAAAAGCTTACTGCTGATACAAGGTTTTGAAGTCTAATCAGAATTTCTAATACGAACACTCACAGACAGCTTTATACTCTCACTATGGAGAATGTAAGTAATGAGTGCTGTAGTAGTTTTAGCACTGTTGCTTCCACAGTATATTTTACAAGAGAAGCATTCCCCAAGTGGAGTCATTATTTCAAAGAGTCACTTGAGACAGCAATCCTTCTGTGGCGGTATTATCTTATTTATAAGGAAATAAGGAAAAAAGAGTCCATCCCAGGTGAAGCTATATATCTTCAAAGTGAAATACAGAAGACTCAGGTATTGGTTGAAGTATTAAGCACGTTTGGGCCTTCAAAGACAAAACTCACTTGTCCCAGCTTTACTTATACTCCAGGAATTTAAAAAAAACAAAGAGTGCTTTGAGTGGTACTCCCAGGTATTTAAGTCTACATTGTCTAGAAAACATACATCCAAACACTAGTGATCTTTTTATGTAACACTACTTCTGATACTAGAGAAATGAAATATTTGTGCTAATGAGGGCGTACCTGCGTAACAATCTATCCAAGGCAACTTTCACAGATTATAACTGATGACTTGGTGAAAACTCTCTCCACGCCCCCTCTCCCCAAACACTTTATTAAGCTCAGTTTGTGTTCAAGTCTTCCTTTCCTGGCTTCTCCCACCCAAACTTCCTCCAGCCCAGCTTCATTGCCACCCAGGAATTAAAATGCTCCCATTCCTCAGCATCTGGCTCCAACTCCCTGCTGCAGCCCTCTGAACTCCAGGGTCTCACTACACGTTAGCTGTGCGTAGAAGTAAATAAGGCCCAATACTTCTAATTAAGTAAGGTTGACAACTACCCAAAAACAACATGGAAGATTCCATTTTATCAGTTACATGCTCCTCTCCTCCCCACAACCAAAATGTCTCTCCAAGACTTGCATGACCTTGGGCAAAGGGATTTGGCAGGTGTCTCCTAAGTGCAATTTTCTTACCAATATGTGGGCAATAACATGCCTATTATCCCACAGGGTACATTAGCTCCCTGCTGAGCTCTCTGTATGTAGTTAGCTTCATTAAGGATTGGACAACAGTATTACTCAGCTGCCAAAAACTCCATCTGAAGCCAACTATGGAATTAAGTGTAGCCACATGAGGGGCTATAATAAAGCCCTAGGGCACAGCAGTATTCCTGCTCACTTAAATCTCACAGCCACTTTAAGCACCATCTGGAAAAGGAAACCACGAGGCATCAACACAATAGCTGCTGCTTTGAACAGAAAGTTGATCTCCTTCACCAGAGAACGAAGGAAACAGCTCAACTGAAAACTTGTGAAGGGAGAGCAACACCATAAGAAGTTCCTACCCTGTTCCTCCACTTCCTCACTATAGAATCATTTAGGTTGGAAAAAACCCTCGGGATCATTGAGTCCAACCATCTACCCTACTCTACAAAGTTCTCCTCTATACCATATCCCCCAACACCACATCTAAACGACTCTTAAACATGTCCAGGGATGGTGACTCGACCACCCCCCTGGGCAGCCTATTCCAATGCCCGACCACTCTTTCTGTGAAAAATTCTTTCCTAATGTCCAGTCTAAACCTACCCTGTTGGAGCTTGAAGCCATTCCCTCTTGTTCTATCGCTAATTACCTGTGAGAAAAGACCAGCACCAACCTCTCTACCATGCCCTTTCAAGTAGTTGTAGAGAGTGATGAGGTCTGCCCTCAGCCTCCTCTTCCTCAAACTAAACAGTCCCAGCTCCTTCAACCGTTCTTCATATGATTTGTTTTCCAGGCCCTTCACCAGCTTCATTGCCCTCCTCTGCACGCACTCCAGCACCTCGATATCTCTCTTATATTGAGGTGTATTGAACAACTATCCTTGTTCAATTCTTGTCATGGAACTATTTTGCTACCTAAGTTTCTCTCTTCATCCTGCACAACCTTCTGCCTTATCCTACACAACAGAAAAGGGTGGTCCAGCTCTTTCCTTATACAGCTCTGCTGGAGGGCAGGGGTCATCCACTTCCTCGTCTTCAAGGTTCTCAGGGTGCTGCCTTCAAGCCATGTAGACTCCTTTGAAACACAAAGCAGAAAAAAGGATGTCCTGTTGCATGCCCACTGCTTGTACGCTGAAGTGAGACAGTAGGTCTGGAGCTGACCCAGCTGAGGTACAGACAAACACTTCGGGTTTGCTCTTACACTGGTGCAGACACCAGCACAAGCAATACAAAACTGCTCTCATTTACACTTCTCAAATATCTAGTTCATCTTTCAAGACAGATGGCTCCCAAATAAATATAGTGTCTTAATGCCAGAGGCACTATAGTTATGATCACTTGAGGGCAATCTCAGTAAAAATAAAACTGCTATCCTTAGCTCTGTAAGGAGGAATAGGACCAGGCATTTAATAGGAAACAGTTTTTATTGTGGAAGTTTAAGAGTAGTGTGTTCTTTTTTTCAGCTTGCTGGCATTGTTGTGGAAGACAATTCTACTGTGGTTTCAGTTCTCCATCCAGACCACCAGCATTAACAATCAGTATATGGATAACAATCAATAGCAATGATAGCCAAGTGACTCCAGGAAGCAAAAGTTGTTTGGCAGGTTGTTTTCCTTTTAAACTAACATTTTTATTTTTTAAACATAATTCAATACAGCATTACAGGCAAGAGACCACAGTCTCTTTACACAAATTGAAAGTGCTTTTTGGTTTTTTTGGAGTGTACAAAACAAAGCTATGCATGAGAGGTTTGTGGAAAGATCCCAGAAAAGAACAAAACCAGAAATAAAAGGCTAAAATGCTACTTTAAGAGTTTCTTCTTTAAGATTGTGCCCCGGGGGTTGTCCCATCCCAAGCCCTGCACACTGAACCATTATTCTGGCTCCTGCAATTTGATTCCAGTGCTTTGCAGTTGGGCAGACCGAGACACATTGAATTCACTCTGGTTCCAAGTTCACTCATTTTCATTTCCACATTAAATCAGGGAAACCTAATTTTGCAACAGTAGAAAGTTTTATGGGAGCAGTAAGACCGGATTCCTTTACTAAATAATCTACAAAGTTCTTAAATCATAGCAGTTTCTAAAGTCACATCAGTATCACCCTTGATTGGCCTGCAGGGATTTGACCTGATTGACAGATCTAGTTGTCCCATAGGAAATAACTCATGCATCCACATACTCCCTGCCCCTGCTAGGTTAGAGATCCTGAGAGCCAAATTTGACCTTCAAACTCTACTTTATCATAGTCCTGCACTCCCATTAACCTGTCAATTTGGGGCAACATAGTAGTATGCACTGCAAACACATTGAATTTTTAAAATATGAAATTTTACTGAACAATTTTGTTACACAGCAGTCTCCACTCTGCTAGCACAGCTAAGCTTTTTTTAAGTTATTAAAGAAAAATCTGTTTCAGCTATGTGTACTCTCAAGTACTGCATTGTTTTCACAACTATGACAAACACAAGAGTACAAACACGAGATGCTAAACTTACTGGAGACTCAGCTGTTGGAAATAGTGCTGTCGCTTTTTCTCTATTCATATGAAGAGACAGACTTGACATTTAATACTTCCTCAAGCAGCATACAATGAACAACAAGTATTGATACAGGATTAGGAGTTCATTGTAATCATTTAGACCATTTTACCACCTGCTTCAGGTATAGTTACTTCAACTCATTTCTTTGAGTGCAAAAAAGGAACTCTTAGGTTTGTATCCTCTGACTGAAGTTACTCCCACAGCGGTACACAGTCCTGCAAGCTTATCAAATACACATTTGACAGACTTTAAGAGCAGCTTACTGTTGATCTGTCAGAGAGGTTGCCTTGCCGTATGTATTCTATTGCAGCCTCAATTGAGGTTAGACAGTATCCCAATTCATCCTTCACTGAGCTGCAAAGCCTGAAGTTCTTTATGTAGCTCAAGTTGGCCATCCTGAAATAGAAAAGTAAAGCCATGAACCATTAAAAATAAGACAACACTAGCATGATGTATGTTAATACTGCAACTCATCTTAGGCAATCCCGGCAGACAATAAGTTAAGAAAAAGCTTCTAGAAAGACTGTTAGGCTAGCAATAGTGTGGCTGCTCTGACCTTTGCAGAAGGATCAGAGCTCCACTTATCTCTTAACTGCTCAATGAAAAATTATTAATTGGATATAAGGGATATGAAGGACAGGATAAGGGCAGCAGTGGGATATCGTTTCACACATTTCAAGCACCATAAGCACTAGTGTCAAGTGATAGCTACAAATTAAATGAAAAGTGCTAATTCTGAGATAGGGGATTCACCAGCACTAAAATTTAGTTCAAGTACAGGTGGAAGCTTTAGATATGCTTCTACTGATAGTGAGGAGAGATAAACACAATGGCATAGGCTAGCAGCAAGTGATTAAGTATTCAAATCTAGTGTCTCTATGTGAAAAAAATCAAACATCTAGAAGCTGCATAAGGTTTCATAGCTCCAAACACAGATGAGGAAGCACCAGCCCTATGAAGGCTGTTATTGACATGCAGTTTTGGTATAGAGATGACCTCTCCTTACAACCTTTTTCTAGGCTGGGAATCAAAACAGCAAAGACACAGCACTTGAATTCCTGAGAGATCCTTAGTTTGGCCACACCTGTAATACATCTTTGCTCTTTGTCTATTAAAAATAGTTTTCTGTATTAGGATCGGCCCCTCTTACACTTTCAGTAAGTTATTACTACATGTT
The DNA here is from genome assembly GCA_013399435.1 of Arenaria interpres. Classification (NCBI taxonomy): domain Eukaryota; kingdom Metazoa; phylum Chordata; class Aves; order Charadriiformes; family Scolopacidae; genus Arenaria; species Arenaria interpres. The sequence continues at coordinate 39,418 of VXAK01025275.1, forward strand.
CAGAAACATTTGCCCCTACAGTGATATTACATAAAAGATGGTACGATGGTGTTCTGTGTAGCCAAAATAGTTACATACCAGTTTGGGATTTCTGTTTTTACAAGTAAATACAGTAAGACAGAGAGAAGATCATCTGCACACATGGTTTCCACATTAACTAAAAAAAAAAAAAGTAAAATATTTACAACTGGTGTTAGTCATGTCATGGTTCAAATCAAGAGCCACACCTATAAACAGAGTTCTGCCTCCTACGACTAAGGGCCAGCTCAACTAATAGAGAATGTATTGATTAACCAAGGCAGCCCTTCAAATGTTCTCAATTTCCCAGAATATAGTTTCCGCTGTACAAATTGCAGTATTTGACTACCATCCCCTCCTTCCTACACAGAAAGAGCCAGAACACTAGCTCAAGGTGTCTGAAATTCTTGAGGGCAAACACTAGCCACTACGTTAATACATTTTTCCATAACCCAGGAGTCTTCCTGAAGAAAGGAAGAGAAGGAGTAGGGAAAGCATAAATTCACTGTACTACTCCACTTGCTTAGTGGAAGTGTGTTCCCTCTTCAGGCTAGATTAAATAAACACCAGGTCCATGTTTTCCTATTGCAGAATCATCTCTGTAATCCATGGTAGCACTTTGAATGCAGCATATAGAAGGTTTGGTTTTCCTCCAACACTGCACTTTGCCAAAGATGCATCTCAAGATTATCAAGGAGCATGGACAAACAGACAAGAATGATCTAGCAGTGACCCTCAGTGTTTAAAATGGATCACACTCAACTCTTCTGCATAAGAAAGTGTCCCAGTACATGCAAGCTCTCCACATGCTCCAGCTGAAACAGATGAAAACTAACCACATACCCCACCTCATCCCATAAGAAACTGCTGAAATGCCTATCTTGCCTCCACTTCACTTTGTTTAGCGACCTGCAAGGGAGACCCCAGTCTAATTGTGTTTAATCCTCAAGTGCTATTCAAACAGCTGTTTATACACCAAAGTTCTTTGTGTGTACTGGTTAAGAAAAAAGTTTAAAATTAAGTTATTAATTCACTAATTACTGACCTCTTTGGCTAGGAGATTGCATAATAATTTGTACCACTTTCCGTAGACAAAGTAGCTTCTGTTGAGGGGAAGTACATTTGTTCAACTGACCCAGTTCTCGCTTTGCACGTGGGATATTAAAACTACAAAATAATTTGAAAGAAATGGTTAGCATACAGAGTTTCTCCGCAGGCTGTCCAAACCCCAAGTTTTCACTTATTCAAATCTGAAGAATGGCAATAAAATATTTCCATCTCTACTTGAAGTACACTCGCACTTCCGTACCCTGTAGATGGAGAGGGAAGCATAAGAATACAAAAGCAAAGGAGACAACAGTCAATGCACAGACTGCCCTAAAATGACACTTGCAAAACATTACTTTTCTATCTCAAAGGAACAGAGTAGAAGAAAAACTTGCTACTGTCTGAGGGATGACACTCTTGGCTGATCTGAGACCTACTTAAGACAAGATCTCAGTGACTCCTCAAAGCTCTCTCACCTGAACTCAGGCTTCACCCCAATGTCTTTTTGCTGCAGGTCTTGAAGGCTCCTCGTGATTTTGTTAAAAGCAGCATCCTATTCAATAGAAAGGCAACAGTTATTAAAAATGTATGAGATTAATGTAACTAATCTTTAGCAATCAAACAATCTCACCTCACTTGCCTCAATAGTCCCCACATATTTAAAAACTAGATCGTAAATAGCATGGTGGATATACATCTGTAGAAATAAAACACAGTACTTTAGGCATGAAAGGGAGAGTTAAAAATAGCTTGCTGATTAACTTCCTTCATTTCATATGCTTACTTCAACTGCTTGTTTAATCAGATTCATCTGCTCTTCTTGCTTTGCAAGCACCTTCTAGAAAAGGAAAGCCGTACAAACAGTAAGAGAAAGTTAGATAATTTATTGCTTCAGTAACACGATGTACTACATATTTAGTGGAGTGTTTACCAAGTGCGAATCTCTCAAAAGATGCTGGAGACATTTGGTATAAAGTCCATTGACGGAATCCTGGGGGGTGGGGAAGGGGAGAAGAAAAGAAAAAAGTATTCAGATTAATCTGACTTGGAGCAACAAAACATAAACAAGCAAAGAAAGGAAGTCTTCCCTGCCTTAGAAGTCTGCACTGTGGTAAAATTTTTGGCCAGAAAAATCGCCTTTACCTAATAGTTAAGATGTGCTAATTCACAATTAAGAAATCTACTTTCTCCCTTCCCACTTTCCTCAGTTCCAGACCACTCTGGCATAGAAAAGCTCAAGACGACAAAGATATCCAAAGCTGTGAAGTGAACTATAATCAGCAAGTTAAACATCAAGAAGCAAGATACTGACTATGTAGTGGCGGAGGCTTTTCCTTTCATGTTCTTTAAATGTTCTATAGAAAGATCCTATGTATTTATCAAATCTCTCACAGTGCCTTCCCAAGAATTCTCTAACATCTTCAATATTTTTAAGAGAATAGCAGTTTGATGAAGCTGCAGATTCACCTAAAATGAAAGTCAAGAATTAACAGTTTTAATATGCATGCATGGTAAAGTACTTTCTGTCCCTACATATACAGCCAACTTGTGTGCAATGAAACAGCAATTCAAAGTTACTATATCTTTAACTAAAGGTATTGCCTTTAATTAAAAGAATTTAATGCATCTCATTTAGAGAAGACTCTCTTGCCTTTAATGTCAAGTATGTATTTGGAATAGCTAAAACTGATTTCACATGCGTTTTTACCCTCTGATAATTTATTGCCACATAGACAACTCAGATTATGAGTGCAAGTCAAGCTTGAAAGTAGAAGAAAAGCATTTTACAGTACTGACTGAATGCCCACACAGGAAGTCAGTGCACTCTGAGCGAGCAGAGCAAAAATCCCATCTTGAAATTTTACATAACCTAATCTTTATTTAGACATGCTTTCTCCAAATGAGAGAGCAAAGTTACTTGATGTAAACATTAAACCAAATCTGCTTTCCTTCTGAATAAGGCAAGCCAGTCCCTCACTTAGAATTCGTATGGCTTTTCCAGAAATTTCCAAAAATAGGCAAGTCTTTCATTTGCAAAGGCAGCCTAATAACAGGCTTAGATATCATTCATTTCAAGTAACTTCTGAAATTACAAATTACTTCACTTCTGAAAGACTGCTATACAACTACATTAAGTAATGGCCAAAAAAAAGGAATATCACAAGAATAATTTTTTAGATTTAGATTAATATTTACAGGATTTAAGCCTATATGTGTGCCAGCTATTATCTTTTTTCAGAACAACTTCCATACTTCCCTCAGTACTATTTTCACACTGCCCTAGTATTACTTCACTTTGTCATCATTTGTTTCAAATAGATATTCTTAAATATTTACAAAGACCGGATATTTTTATTTTAGAAAAATGCGTATGTTTTAAGAAGCTTCTGTTTCTTTTAATTATTAAACATAGATTGTTACACAAATTCACAAGGAATTCCTGTTACATTCGCAGTTTAAATAGTAGCCTGGAAGTAGTGTTCCAGCCTTATCAGCCTTATCAAGAGCACTTGCAGTACTAGGACAAAAATTAACACATTCAACCTAATGAGACCACCACCAAAAGAGTTGCTACATAACTACACTATACAATCTTTAACCACTGATGAATCAATCATGAGAGAATTTAACTCTCCAGTTTTTTGTGCATCCACGTTGCATCATCACAACACATTTAAGGCTAAATCCCTCTTTAAGCAGTCAGCGCTAAACTTAGCTTTGCTACAATAATCATACCAGAAAAGTATTCCACAGATGGGTTTCAGTGCTAAGACTGAGGCATGGACTCTACAGAACTATGTTTGCCTGGCAGCATCTTAATATTTCTCTGCAGATGCATACCAAGATCTGCCCCAGCAGGCTAATAAATTACAAGACCTTTCAACCAAGTCAGTGCTTTTCAGAACAGAGGAAATGTATTTAGCACATCAAACACAATTTGCTCACCATGCCAACAAGACCATCAAGTTAACACTTCAATACATACTTGAGTTTTCTGTTTTTTCCAATGGATGAGCTATGCACAATATACTAAAGCTTTCTTCTTTTTCATTGTAAAATGTTTCCTCAAAAAGAACAGGTACTGATAGATGATAATTAAAACCAGTTCCTAAAATGATAAGGTTTCCTTGTATGAAGATCTCCTGAAAAAAAAATGAAAACCAGATCCAAGTGTAAAACTCCACCAGAAGAGTGCTACTCTTTGGATTCTGCATTGCATAGTTACGCTTCCAGGGAAAGAAAAGCTTCTTACAAGACAAGAAAGCCCTAAAGAGATTTCATATTCTTGTGCTATGTAGACTCTGAAACAGACTCCTTCGGTCTACAATGGCTAGCTGAACCCTGCTTACACCTACTTTCTTTACACGTCTACTACTAGGGGAGGTTTCAGACAATCTCCAAGGTCTAAGTGACTATTTGCAGATTTTAGAACACTTTTAGTAGAAGGGTAGTTGAAAAACAACCTAAAACTGGGGCCTAAGTCCAGCTTCAGAAAAAACTCCACACATCTCATCTACATGCCTCACACTCAGCTTCATCTTCTCAAGCAGCTCCAGCAAGGACATCTGCAGCAGACCTAGGTGATCTATCTGGATGACAGAGATGCATCTAACTAGATGACAGCCTGCAAATAGCTGCAAGATCTCAGACTGTACTGCTCAACCACTAGTGAAAATAGAATAGAATCATAGAAAAACATGAAACAGAGAATGTGTGACCCCATGCAGCATTAGCACTGGCCATCATGACTTGCTGCTACATTAAGCAGTTTCTACTCTACTTACTGAATTAACACACCAGAACTCAGATACAACTCGATACCATCATAATTTTGTCCTAAGCCTTGGTGAACTTGCACCTGCATACAATACAGGCAGTCTATTATTTGCCTGAAAGCTAGAGAGACAGTTCTCAACTTAGCAATAAAGGCCCTTCTGCCACACAACAAAATTCCTAACAGATAAATCAATAAAGTTGCTTCAACAAAGTACTAAGCTGAAATCAGAGGCAGTGTTACCATCTGAACAGGACAGCTGTTCTTGCGTACATGCCAAAATACAGCTTCTGCTAGAAAGCAGTGTCTCCCTGAGAACCTTGGCTTCAACAGGCAACATACCACTGTTACTGCTTAGCTCCAACTCCTCGCTACCACTCCAGTAACCATTAGTTCACACTATCAGTCCTCAACTGCACCAATTCATTTACTGGAGTGTTTCCAAGCTACATTCAGATATGAAAACAGAAATACCTTTCCATTTAAGGTCTGAAAGTTTTCCTCAAGTGGCTTCAGAACATAAGATTCAAACTGGCAGGTAGAAAGGCTGTTGCTTGAAAGGCTTCCTTTGCATGGAACTAACACCTAGAAAAGTTAGATCATGCTTTAGAGAGAAGTGCCATGTATCACCAATATGCACCAACAGCTTCTGCCCTTTAGAGGCAAGCAACTGAATGTGGCTTATAAACATTTACTAGCAAATGTATAGCAACTACAGGTGCTTTTGTTTAAACAAACAGAAAGGAAAGGCCATTGATAGACACACAGCCTGATGATTAACCTAGAAGTTTCATTTAGAGACTTATCTGAAAAAAAGGATGAGAGATCCAGCCAAAGCAAGCAATACTAATGGAAGGAGATTAAATCTTATTTAAGTTACTTGGCATCAGTCAGCTGAATAACTTAAAGTTAGGCAGCTAGTAAAGCGAAGTATATTTTCAAACTAAAATGAAAATCCATCAGAGAGAAGGGAAAAAATCCAAGGTAAGAAACATCCTGGGTTTACTGTACATCAACAGATGGGCAGTTTGAGACAAATTCTTAATTAGCAAGTAACACATTATGAATACAACAAACACTGTATATGTGCTGAAAAGAAATTCTTAATTAGCAAGTAACACATTATGAATACAACAAACACTGTATATGTGCTGAAAAGAAATGCATCTCGTTGTCAAAGAAGAGATAAGCACAAAGCAAGTGGTTCTTTCAGTACTCAGCTTTCAGAACTGGCATTAGAATACAGACAGAACCGGTGAATTGATCACATACCATCTTAAGTAACACACAACTCAAAGAACCTTGTCAAATTTAAGGGTTAATTTTATAATCAGGTAACAATAAAACCTGAGTTTAAGGGAGTCTCCACACACTTAATTTTGGATGAAGACTAATTGCAGAATACCCAGACCAGAAGTTGTAAGGACTGGAGTTTTTATTCCACCTCAGTTTAACAGCTTTATTTTGCTATGTAGAACGCTGTCAGAAACGAGAGATTGACTGTCCGCTAGGAATTTCCAAAAATTCAATCCCATTTTAAGTTACAATTGGGAGAATACATAACTTCAGTTCATCGCAAGAAAATAAGCTTCCTGTGAAGTTTAGCAACACCACCAACTTTGATCTTTTACTATCATACAATATATCAAGAGGTCCATATTAATAAATAATAAGCAACATAAATTAAAAGTTGCTCTGGTTCACTTCCAAGTTTTGTAGGCTTGCACTAATCTTTGTGTGTCATAGCAGGCATATGATTAAAATACATATAGCCACTATTTAATAAGCAGCTTTTAAATGTACCTCTTTATACTTACAATACCATGGAGTTCTGCAACTTTGCTGCACAGATCAGGACGCCGCTTCTGAATGGCCAAATAAAAGGGATTTTTCAAGATATCTTCATCATACATAGCCATATGGACTTCAGATATTCCAAGCAGATTTTCTAAAATACATACAGAGAATAGTCAATGCATCATACATGGTACCTGTTTAAGCATAATATTTGGGCATGCTTAGGGGGTAGTTGGATTTCTCTGGTCTAAAAGGAAAAAGCAGTTTCAGGTCTTGAAATAAGCAGCCAATGCATGCTTAACTAATAAGAAGGTAACTATAGTTACTCAGAAGTTATTCAGGGATATTACTTTCTATGAGTATAAATTTCCATTTACATAGTTATCCTCATAGTGTCTCCTTCAGCCTTCCTGGTGTTGGGAGCCTAACAATGCACGATATGTTTGGACAAAACTTAGAGAGGAGGACAGAAGTTAAGAACGGTATTATTACTGCTTTGATATACAAGTTAACCTTCACTGCTGGGGTCTAAAACAAGCCAACAGTCAGAAATTAACAGCTTCTTTACAGCAGGTTCTACCACACCACAGGACACTGATGCGTTCGCATTCCTGACTGACACCCAGAGAGTAACAGGAACCTATGTGTAAGGCAATCCTCAACTTTCCAGGGAAAGTTAGAGGGAAGAGGTTCACCAAGGAGATAGGAATATCCATGTCAAAATTAAAGACTCACTGTGAAATGCTTTGTTTGTAGTAATCTCTACTCCTAGGTAAAAGCCTCAGCGGTCTGAGGTCAGGCTGATACGTAATATTTGGTGAAACTGTGTGCAAAAAAAGTGACTGGAGACTTAAAACCCAACCTGTTGGCACTGGAAAAGCTATCACTAGGTGTGTCACATAGAAAGGACAATCTCTAGAGACACTAGACCCTCTAGCACTTGCTTCCTCAATTGCAATTCTCAATAAAAAGCTATGACACATCCTAGGCACAAGGACAGGAAAAACTCTAATAGGTTCCATCTGGAATAATTTCAGAATTATTTTACTCAGAAGAATCAAGATTAACAGGTTTATAAGTGCTTAATTAACTAGTCCGTTCTATGTCTTTTCCCCTCATCCACCTTTCCTTCAGTATCAACAGAAGCTGCATGACTTGCTTGTGCAATTTCAGCTATATGTCCTAGGGAAGGGTGAGAACAGCAGAATATTAATTTGAGCAAGCCACCTTTACACAATCAGTATTCCCCTGCTTTCTTAAGTGTAGAATTACACCTAGTATATTATTTGCTTCATGTGAGCTTCTTACGCTTTTTCTGCAGCACTTGTAAAATCTTACTACCTAATGCCCTACTAGTACTAAAAAAGCCTTTCTCTCTAGATCATGGCAGAGACATGAAACCGTTGTATGGCAGCTTAAGAGTGGAAAAACATACACCCAACCTCCAGAGATTCTCAGACAGCCTTTCAGTTTCAGCTACGCTGCTAAGTGATCTATAGTCTATTAGCTCATCTACAGTCTGGCCCCTCCTTATAACTCAGCACAAGGAGAGCTCTCCTACCAAGCTAAACACAAACACGATGGGCTAAAGCTGCAAGCCATTTCCACTATAAACTTATCACCAGTTACAGCTTGGACAACATCAACCAGAACCGCTGAAGTTTGGCAGTGGCAGATAATTGCCTCAAGCAGAGTTTTCCTGTGAAGTTCCAGATAAAATGGTTCCTCCACTTTCAAAACATACAACAAAACTTAGAGCTTCTATGAAATAATACTAATTCAGCAAGCCCAAAACATTGTTGCATGGAACACAGATCTGGTTTGCTTACACAAAGGGGAAAGAAGATGTTTGGCCATCACCACCTTCAAAAGACTAGCATAGGTCAGCAGTTACGAGACTTCAAACCTCAAAGCGCAGCTTTGCACAAGCTCTGTTCTACCACAGAACCTCGGAAAACAGGACGATCACCAGTGAACCCACAGCTGGTGATGGCTACAAACGCTTCCTGGCAGGCAGCTGCAGTCCACCTTCAAGCTGTGGGCTTCCACGGCCAGCAGTGAGGGAAAGAGAAGAGGCCATGCCAGCTCAGTGGCAGGTCTGCTGCTGGAACGCAGAAACCTCAACACGGAGTCGCAGAACATCAGGGCTAAGACAGACCAAGACTAGTTAGCTACAAAAAAAAAATCCTGCCTGCTGAACAGCTGGCTGGGCCACAATTCCAAACAAGATCTTAAATGACTGCACCTTCCAAGTCCAATCAGTGACAGTTTATTAAATATATTACAGTTAATCAGTGACAATGCATTAAATATAATAAGTCAAGCACCAAATAGGGCGTATGTACACACATGCAGCCTGAAAAACAGTATGCCACATCAAGACTTATTCTGGAGTCCTACATCCTTTTTTGGGGTCTCCACTTCAGAGGGGATGAACTGACTGGAGAAGGACCTGAAGTGAGAAAGGTGAGAAAGCCCTGAAGCAGGGTCCAAAACACGAAAAACTCTGATGTTGTTTATGCTGAAGAAACTGCATGAAACAGGTAATTTTTTTTCCCCTAGATGTATCGAGCTCTCAGTGAAAGGCATTTTTTCCACACCAGTAGGAGAAATAGGCCTTAGCTAAAGAAAACAGACTCACATTACAGATCAGGAACACCCTTCAAAAGAGAAGATAAACACACATTTTAGATTGCTCACAAAACTATCATCTCTCATATTGTAAATCTTTAAGAACGTGTTGGACAAACCTCTGCTAGAGGTGGTAATGGACATAGTGAGGCAAGGAAGCTAGATTACATGGCACTCTCAAGGCACTTTCCAAATCAAGCTTTTATGAATGTAGTTGGCCCATTGAGGCATCTTCATCTGCCTTTTAATCTGGTGAATTCATGGTCAGCATTGGGCCAAGCGGTAGATGAGACTGCTGTGACCCTCCCCAAGGCAGTGATGGTGAAGATACCAGCAGGCCATGTACTGTCAGGGGAAGAGCACTGAAAAAAACCAAACCCAAGCAACTAGAGTACTTCAAGAATCATTTCAGTTGACAGATCATCACAGGAAAAGCTTGAAATTATAATCTTCAGTTCCTGGTTCATGAGTTACACACCACAAATAACTAGCTTTAAAACACTCAGTGGCAGCCACATAGATTCTTTCACTACAGAACTACTGACAGGGTTGAATGATGCCCGAGAGCTCCACCAAGAAGCGGTAAGAAACCACATTCAGATATTGAGTTCTGCCACTTTAGCTACTGTAATGCAACCAATATGCCATCAACATCCTGTACCCCAATAAGGAAGCTAAAACTTCTAGTTCATACGGGCATTTGTCAGCCACCTTGAGCAGACGCAGCTTGTGAACTCTGAACTGCTCACCACAGGGATGTTCCTACACAGCAGGAAACAACCACCATCAGCCAAATGAGTACCGGTTTGAGAATGGCAGTCCTGAACTTACTTCCCTTTTCTCTCTGCCTTATCCCTGCATCTGCTTAGTGCTACATTAGGGGATAGCCATCACAGCGGATTACAATGTGGGTATGAAAAAGAAAGGGTGGAATACTTATTAACTGAAACTGTGAAGTTACTATATTCACTTGGACCTCCTTCACCTATCCACAGCATTCTACAGAGAGACAGAAGCGTGGAGCTAAGCCATCTACAATTTAAGTAATTGCAGGAAAACAAAGGCCTTTATACTAAATTTAAAGAGACTGAGTCTATAGAATCAAGAGAGTACATTAAAGCTTCTCCAAATTTTGGGTCAGGCATTTTTGAGATTAAGTCCACCCCAAAGTTAAATGCATCTGAAAATACTGGCTAATGCATTGCTGTAGTTCCAGGAATGCATCAGAATATGCCATTGAGAGTTTGTTGGCAGAACACAACATCCAACTTCAACCTAATTTAACTTGGGGGGATGGCACCAGGGGGGATACAGGCTTACTCTTCCAGTTTAACCTTGGACAACTTTAGATTTACTAAGAAAGTAGGACATGTACAAAGCCTTACATACATTACCAGAACAATTGGACGCTTAACTGAAAGCCCACTAAAAATTATCATAAGCCACGATCACTATAAAGTTTATTAAATTCTACCATGTCAAGCTGTAAAGCAATAGACAAGTACTAATTTATGTCACAGGTTTGGATAGAATCACTAAAGTGTGCGGCTTCATGCCTGTAACGACAGAAATAGCTCAAATTGCTGGAAGAACAGAAGCTAGCTGATCAGAGACTCTAATAAGCATTATGTTACTGCTTTAAAAAAAAGAAAGCATGATCATACTATAGAAAGGATTTGGCTGTTTTAAGGTTAAGAGCAGAGTGATACTTCTAATGAAACAATTAATGGTACAAGGGATAGCTAAAGTGAAAAACAATTCCATGGAATCTAAGCATATCACTAATTTCTCCAAAACACTAGTCATAGGACCTTTGGTACTGAAAACAATGAGTAGTTTATTTTGTCATTGATGGGTTTTGCCTTTAGAGATGGTCAAGTGAGGTACCTTCTACAGACTTGTGAGTTTTCAGTTCCTTTTGAGAAGCATTTTGGAATTGAGGTAAAGCCATTGAAGTAGAAGATGTCATTCTATTTGCATTGTCACTTGGCAGTTACACCCTGTCCACATTCAAGTTATACAGGTATTTAACTCAATTCCTAGGCACACCATCCTCAGAATGTCCCCCTATACCCCTATTAAAGACCTAACAAAATATACTACAGAGAAAACGCCTTTCATAACAGAATTAGAGATTCTGTACAAAAACACTTCATATTTGATGCTGAACAGCATAAGATTCTGTGTTTTCACTAAAGCATTTTAATAATACTTTGGCAGAGCAAGAAGAGTAGAACAGCTACTAAAGTTGGTAAAACTTATTAGCCTAGTTCAGTTACTTGAAATCTCTCCAGGAAAGCAAGTCAGGGTACTGAGATGCTCATATGAAGTACATCAATGTCCTCTCCACAAAAGGAGAACACCATGTTCTCCAAAATTTTCCAACACCAGATCCATTTGCACGTCGTGTTCAAGCAGCATAAATTCACTGGATTTTACTTCCATAGCAATACTATGAAGTTTCACATGACAACATGAATTTCATCTTAGCTTGCAGACTCTACAACAGTAACAGCTAAGGCTTAGGAAACCACTATCTAGAATACCACTTGCTGAAAGGTTCAAAATATTGAGACAATCAGAACAGGCAGCAACTTACTACTTAACTACAACATGTTTAGCTCCAAGTAGCAGACTGACATTTCTGATAAAGTTTGTATGCATATTTATCACACTAGCAAACTACAGAGCTCTGCAGAAAAAGTAAGAGTAAGCAATAGTTCCCCAGTTCGAAATGCCTCGGGTTTCTCTTGTTGTGTTGTGATCTTTTTTTTTTTTTACAGAAGTAAAAAGTTTTTTTTTTTACTGATTAGCAAGAGCAGCTGAAATTACGCATATCTTAAAACACTTTGCAAGCAAACAGGCATCTAATAACAGAATTTAACCAGTCTCAGTCTAAATAAAGATGTAGTTGTCACTTCAATCACTGCTTTACCTGCACTATTACTCCTCATATTTACCTGACTTCCAGGCAACTGTTACAATCTAGACTTGAGCCCTCAAATGAGCATTCACCTCAAAATTAGAACAAAAGATCCTTTCTCTGTTTCTGAGCACACACAAAACCTTACTCCCTCCCCCCAAGGAATGAACACCACCAAGCATCTTATGAAAACCAGCAGAGATTTTCCAGTGCACCTTGCTCACCACGAGGCAGCAAAGGAAGACACAATCTATTCCTGTTCCCACTCCTTTTAGACGCAGCTGCAGCTTGCATTGGCTTTGTGGAAGTGAAGTATGCCAGAAAAATGCCTCTGAATTGTCAGATTAGAGAGTAGTGAATTTCCAACAGTCAGCTCAAGATTCCCTAGCAGCCAGGGAAAAACTAATTTTTATGATCCCAGAACATCAATCTGACAACAGGGTCTGCAAAGGAGGGGTCAGCAGCATCCCATGCTCATTTCTTTCAGCATCTCCCCTTCAGACAGACATTTCTATTAGTGAAGGGTTACGAGCTGACAGAGGACCTCATGATTTTGATTGTATCTCTGCCCAACACCCCTCCAAGCCCTTTTTAGGTTCAACAGCTCTGTCTCTCCTACCACCACTCACAACTCTCTCAGGCACGCCACCCCCAGAGCCCCCCAGCCACAGGACCATGCTCCACAGATGGGTTTCTGTTAGTTCCTTGTGCAGTTTCTCATTGTGGACTCCACCTCACAAACTCTAAAATTTAGGTCATTCTTAAAAAGTAGTAAGACGGTTCGTCCTTTGTATTTTAAGTTTATTTGCACCATAGTGCAAATGCTTATGAGAAAGCAAATTACAGACTAGTTATTGAAGGAAGTTGCACAGTGTTATCAGAGGGAGGAAGGGGGGTGATGTCATGTTTCATTTTCACTGTACCCCATCCTTATTTGCCCTTATTTGTATATCTTACAGTGGCTGCAAGCTTTCCCAGGCCACAGCATTCTCCAGACCAAATTCAGTATATAAGTTTACTCCACAAGCAAGCCCATCAGGCAAGGCTTACTAACCATGTAAACAAAAGAGACTTGCATTTACCTAACATTCTATTTAAAAGTCTGTTAAAATGAGGATATAGCATTTATCAAGTAGTGATGTTCAAGAAGCATCACAGAATACTTTGCAAACATTTTTAAGGGTACTGAAATATGGTCATTAACATCTATTGCAAGAAAGCCTTTCCACAGAACCAGGAAATAGACGACTCTTCCTACTCATTGTACTGCTTCCTAATTCACTTCTAAGGATTTTTACACTCCATCCTAACAGATTTCCCAGGAAAATATTTTAGCTAGTCCAGCACCTTGCTTTGAAGTGGTGTCAAGATAGGGGTCTGGAGAGTAAGTCTTATGAGGAAAGGCTGAGGGAGGTGGGGTTGTTCAGTCTGGAGAAGAGGAGGCTGAGGGGAGACCTTATCGCACTCTATAACTACCTGCAGGGGGGTGCAGAGAAGCGGGGGTCCATCTCATCTCCCAAGTCACAGGAGACAGGACAAGGGGAAATGGCCTCAAGTTGCGCCAGGGGAGGTTTAGATTGGATATTAGGAAACATTTCTTCACCAAAAGGGTTATCAAGCATTGGAATAGGCTGCCCAGAGAAGTGGCTGAGGCACCATTCCTGAAGGTGTTCAAAAGACGCATATACATGGTGCTCAGGAATATGGTTTAGTAATTTTTATTTCCTATTTCTTATTTATTTTTTTGTCAGAGTTAGGTTTATGGTTGGACTAGATGATCTTTAAGGTGCCTTCCAACCTAGATGATTCTATGATTCTAAGATTTGAATTTTCAGAACATCATGCCTGCTTGACAAACTGCAACTGAATTTTAAGAGCTTTCACAATCTACCTGAATTGGCTAACTGCATACAGCTGAACTTAATTTAGAACTAATCTAAATAACAGCCTCTTTCTTCCCACATGACACACCTAAAGATGTATTTAGGCACTGTATGATGCTGATTAAACCTTCAGGTTTAAACAGTCACACATTCCCCTCCCTCTCCTTTCCAGCTACTGCCAGGGAAGCAGATTCAAAATTCTGATGTGCCACAATGAACAGTGATACATGGCAGGCCTTGAGCAGAGCAACTACACACACACAAATATGCATAATTTAGTTAGCAATAAGCTTAACACTTAAGTCACACAGGGCTCCAGATTCAAACCCAGAGCTAATCCTTTTTCCACCTGACAATGATTAAGCAATTATAAGACTTCACTTACAATCAGGCCAAAACCATCCTGTTTCTTTACTCCTACAGGGAAACAGGCATTACTGATTTGCTGCTTCTAGGCTAACACACAAATTGGTAGCCAGCTACTCAGTTTGCTCGGTAGTAACTTGGTCATCTAGATAATTTAGAAAGCAGTTTCTTCAGCAGGTGGCAACCTGCAGCAGAGCTATATAGGGCTTAGAATTGGGCCCCCAAAAAAGTCAGTGGAGTCCAAGTTAACAAGATCCAGAAGAATGAACACAGTCTAGACAATCCTCCTCAGGCTCGGCCCAGCACCAAAGCCAGCCTGTCCGGACTCCGCTCCCCACAGCGGGTCACCCTGCTCCCAGCACACTCCACACCACGGGGTGCATGGTAAGGGACAGGGTCACACTCACCCTATTCATGGGGGCATGCCTTCATGTCTTCTTCAGGTCACTACAGCACCAGAAAACCACCCAGTCACCTGCAAACATCGGGGCACCCTGTCCTCTATGCAGTAAATAATCAAGTGTACCATGAATCTCGTAAAACGCTGTCCTGTTTGCTACTTTGTTAGATCACTGTTTTATATTAATAAATATTTCACTACTTCCCTCTTACGAGGGAGGTTAATCACTGCGACAGCGGTAGCACACGTCACGGGAAGCACCTTCTGCCCAAACCCGCCCTCCACGCGCCGAAGCCACCGCCGCTCCGTTCGCCCCCTCCGCGCCCCGAGCACGGCGCGATGCCGCCGCTGTCACCGGGCTGGGCTGCAGCACCTTCACGAGGCTTGTCCCCAGGCACCCTCTACCACCGAGGGGCCGGGACGCTTCCCGCATTCCTGACCTCCGGCTGCCTGACCCGGGCTCGCTCCGGGTGGCACCGGCTCCCCCGGAGCGCCGCGCGCCAGAGGCGGCGGCGAGGCCAGGACTAGCCCCCGCTGCGCCTCCGGTAGCCCCGGCGCCGTGCCGGAGCCTGCCGGGCTGGGCTGAGGCGGCTCCGCACCGCATTACAGGTGTCCCCGCGGCGAAGGAGCGGGACAGGGGGCAGGTGCCACCCCGGCGGCGCCCGGATGGGGCGGGAGCGAGCCCGGCCCGGCCCCCGCCGC
>VXAK01025275.1:66740-93160 GCA_013399435.1 Arenaria interpres
TTTTTTTTTTTTTTTTAATTGGAGGGTATAAAAGATTAAAAAACTTCATGAAGGAACTTCTTGAAGACAGCTCAGGGTCAGGCACGTTAGGGTCTTTAAGTTTTTCTAGAATTCCGAAAAGTTTGAAAATAGAAACCAGACAGTTCTGTAAAAGTCTGTCTAAAGATTTTGCTATTACTGATGTTTCTGTATTTATTTTTTAACAGATCTCACTACAGAAATTTAGAAGTACCCGAGAACTTACCTTCAAAAGAGTTGATGTCTGCTATAACTTTGTTATAAATCTTCTGCAAATGCTTATGCACACATTTATGTTATCAAATTCACCACGTGAGATGAATATTACTAATAGTTTAGACATGCCAAACAACGTAACATTTAAGCATGAATAGCTGCTGGTCGTGCTCTGAAAACAATGTTTACAGGCATCAGGTGTTTAGAGGTATTTTTAATTCCTGAAGCATCAGTAGCACCCTCTGTTAACCAAGTCCACATTGAGTTTAAGGTTTTATGTTTCAGTAGATTTTTAGTCAGGCCCCTGAAGCAAGTCTCAATTTTAGTTTATAAACTTGGCATGCCTACATGTAAAATAAGCACCTACTTATTTTCATAGGACAAAGAGGAATTTTTATAGATTTCTTTTATTATGTTTTTTCAATTTTTTAAAATTTCCCTTTGTTGCTATTTTGGTATAGTTTATAGATGGGTTTTGTTGTTTTCAGACACTGTGACCTGTTTCATGCTCTTTTTTTTGTAAAGAATTCCTTGCTAACAGCTTATAAGGTTACTTTCTACCTGCTGATGAAACCATTATTTCAAGGCTTTTTTTCATATTACAGTGGTCATCGCCTCCAGAAGCCATTGAACACTTTAAATCTCAAGAAATATGGTTTGCTCCACCTCAGTTCTATGAGCTGTGTCGGCTGTGCAACTTCTCGTCGCTCCATGAGTTACACCAGTTCAGCTCTGACCGGGCTCTAGAGGGATGTGAACGTTGGATGCCCGTGATGTTAACTGCTTCCGATGGCTACATTCAGCTACTGCCAGGTAATAGAACAGTTGAAGGTTCTTTTAAATCCATCAAAGCTTGGGAACCGATACCTGCTCAATGTGACATAAACCAGCCTATAACTGTAAGAAAAATATTCTTTAAAGTCAAGTTACTGCATGCTTTTTCTACTGTGTGTCCTCCTTCTTTGATACAATTCATAATGGCTACTGTCAGAGACCAGCTACTGAATCAGACAGGCAGGACAGTTATTTCTGTACTCGTTTATAATCTCATTGTCTCATATGGCTGCCATTAATGTGTTTATTTATGAAGAAATCCTAGTATTTCAACTTTGTTTTTGAAGTTGCTGTATTTGTAGCACATTAGCATTCTTGCCCAAGAGCAACATGGATTTATATGTCAAAATACTGTTTTCTTCAATAAAACAGAACAAAATAACAGTTTCTATTCTTAGTTCTCTTGTTGTATCTTTATACACTTGGAAAAGTATTTGTTGTCTTCTCTGTCTATATAAACTCATATTTGAGGAGGCTGTGATTATTCCATATTAGTATTATCAAGAACTAGTTTCACTAGTGCTAGTTTCACTCAATCAAAAGGCTGAAAAATAAGGTAGGCAATGTATAACTAAAACTTTTTTTCTGCTTGCAGGAGATGAGTTATATCCAGAAGATCCAGATTATACAGGAGAAAAAAAAGTAATCATGTCAACAGATAAGAAAGTTGAAGATCTCATGAAAGAGGGTAGTGTATTTCACAGGATAGTAATAAAAAACATCAACAATCTTGCTGTCTATGTTAATATTCAAGCAAAATATAAACATAAGAATCCAGTGATGATAGATTCTCATTGTTCAAATTACAATAGCAGACTGTAATATCTGCTTGGTTTAAAGATACAGTATTTTTAATTGCATACATATTCACTGTGGTTTTGTCTTCTCTAACTATTGCCAAATTATCAGGAAAATATTCCTTTGTTCTACCAAAGCATTTTGTGTATGGGGTTTGAGATTTGTGTTGATTCATTGAGTCTTTGAAACAGCACAGTTATGTCAGTTACGATCTTTAGAGACTACTGAAAATGTAACATAACCATCAACCTGATTACTAAATTCAATGTGATTTGATGGTAATTATACTGAGGCATTACCACCTTATTCTATTTACTAATTGCAGAATATGCAGCAACACTGATCTGTTGAAACATGCAGGTCCTTTTATCACTGAAAATTTTAGTATATATTATGTTCAGGACAAGTATGTTTTGAGTTGAAGAGTTCTTTTACTATGCTTCCCAAAGTTATCCGTTAGACTACTGTAATGTGTGTTTAGGAATGAATCTCATTCCATATCTGCTGACATCTCCCAGTCTATTCTTTCATTTTTGGGAAAACCAGTGTATATGTGTATAGAGAGATTTATTAGCTAAAGCTCACCTTTAAAAAAAATCATTATGAAATTAATGTTTATATTTAATAGACTTAAATTATTTCTACTCACGATAATGTACTCAAAACTTTACAATCTTCAAAGGTAAAGATAATTTAGAGAAACTAAGTCATCTATCAGATTGAGTGCATTCTCAACATTCTTTTTATTCATGATAATTTTTAATCTTCAAGTTGTTAGCACTTTAAAATAAATACAAACCCACATTGTTCAGTTCCAAAAAGATACCAACAACTTCAGGGAATTAGGTGTTACCTTGGAAACACCCACTTCCATATTTCAACATCCCACATTTTGCTTCTCATCTACTTTACTAAATATCTGAGATTTAAGAACTTCAGAGGAAGGATTGCTGCTCGTTTTTTGGTTTTGGATTTTTGTTTGGTTGGTTTTGTCTTTTTTGTGTAATAAATGGAGTAAATGGAGCAGTGATGTAAATTCTTTATCTGGAAGAAGAATGAATGATGAGTTGAGATTAGCCAGTAAAGTTGTTCAGAAAGTTTTGTTTCAGCTTTTGTTCTGTATTTCAATTTAAATCTGCATTATTTTCATTAAATTGAATTGGTTTGTATTATTCATTTGGAGTGAAAAAAAAAAAAAGTGTGTCTTTGTCTTCTCTCTCAACATGCTCAGACTGTTCTTGGTTTTGCAGAGCTTGCTGAAATTTGTATTCCTCTGCTAAACATGGATCACGTGAAGCAGTACATACACTATATACGGTATATTATGCAGTGTAGTATCTCCTTTAGAATATTCCAGCTAACTCTGCTGAAGATGAAGACAACAGGAAAATTAAGAAAATGTAAAATAGAGGAAGCAAAGAAAGTACTATGTATTGCTGTCTTGCATGATTTTCAGTTTTTTGAGATTAACACTGGCCTCTATAGTACTAGGAAGACAAGAGGTAAAGGCATGCTTATGATCATATTTATGGTGTCTATAGAAACAAATACCTTGGCTTCAAAATGATTCAGTTATTTATTCATAATGGGCAAAGTTAGTCCTCTGAGCAATTGCTAGGCTGTTTTGCAAGTTACAACAGGAAGATACACAAATCTAACAAGATACAGCACCGACAAAGATGTGGCATTGGGTGGGCTCTCTTTTTCAACTGTCTAGAACCAAGATTCCTTGTTTTGAGCTGGTAGACAGTGATGCAGGAAATTAAGGTTCTTCTGTCAGCCCAGGAAAGGGGGACAGAGAAACACTTGCAAAACTATTTCAATTTGATTATTGTTGTGTAGTAACAATGGTAAACCACTCTATTCTGTTCCTGCAGAAACTTAATATAATACCCTAACTGTAATAATTGGTAATAGAATTATCGAATGGTTTGGGTAGGAAAGCACCTTCTAAAGACCATTTAACCCATCACCCCTGACATGGCATGGACATCTTTCACTAGACCGGGTTACTGAAAGTTCCATCCCACCTATCTTTAAACACTTCCAGTGATGGGATATCCACAACTTCTCTGGGCAACCTGTTCCAGTGTCTCACCACCCTCACTGTAAAAAATTTCTTCCCTATATCCAATCTAAATCTACTCACTTGCAGTTTAAAACCGTTATTCCTTGTGTAGTCACTACAGGCCCTAGTAAAAAGTCTTATCTTTCTTACAACCCCCTTATAGGGACTGGAAGGGGCTCTAAGGTCTCCCCAGTCTCTTCTCTAGGCTGAACCTCCCCAACTCTCTCGGCCTGTCCTTACAGCAGAGGGGCTCCAGCCCTCCCAGCATCTCCATGGCCTCCTCTGGCCCTGCTCCAACAGGTCCATATCCTTCTGATGTTGGTGGCCCCAGAGCTGGGGGGTGGGAGGGGTGGGGGAGTGTCTCCCCAGAGCAGGGGGGCAGATTCCCCCCTCCTACCCTGCTGGCCACAATGCTGGGGATGCCGGCCAAGATGCGAGTGGCTTTCTGAGCTGCAAGTGCAAATTGCCAGCTCACATCCAATTTTTCATCCACCAGTACCCCTAAGTTCTCCTCAGAGCTGCTCTTACCCCATTCATCACTCAGTCTGTACTCATTCTGGTGATTAACCCAGGTACAAGATCTTGCATTTGGCCTTGCTTAACTTCACAAGTTTCACGTGGGCCCACTTCTCACACCTGTCAAGTCCCTCCAGATGGCAAGCCTTCCTTCTAGCATACCAATTCAGCTTGGTGTAATCAGCAAACTTGCTGAGGGTACACTCAATACTACCATCTGTGTCATTAATGACGATATTAAACAGTACAGGTCCCAGTATGGACCCCTTGAGGGACACCACTCATTATCGGTTTCAATTTGGACATTGAGCCATTGACTGTAACTCTTTGGATGTGGCCATCCAGTCAATTCCTTATCTACCTAATAGCCCATCCATCAAATCCACCTCTCTCCACTTTAGAAGCTAGAATGTTGTGGCGGATCATGTCAAAGGCCTCAGAGAAGTCCAAGTTGCTGTCCCCTTGTCCACTGATGTAGTCACTCCGTTATAGGAGGCCACTAGAGTAGTCAGGTATTATTTGCCCTTGGTGAAACCATATGGGCTGTCTCAAGTCACTTCCCTGTCTTCCATACACTTCAACATAGCCTCCAGGAGGATCCGTTCCATGACCTTACCAGGCACAGAAGTGAGTCCATAGCTCCTTGAAGAGCTGCCACCTTTCTTCTGCTCCTTTATCACCAAGGGCAGTTTCCCAGGGACTCCTATCCACCAGTTGCTTAAACAACTGAAAGTTCACACTCCTAAAAATCAGGATCTTCACTTTACTCTTCATCTGGCCCATACTCCTCATGGATCCAAGTATACAACACAATATATAAAAAAACCCTCCCAAAATAAAGAAAATACGAAATCTACAACTGCTTTGATCTTGCAATATAGTCTTTTGTAGTTGCTGGAGAGCTTCCTTGATGATTTTTCTTTGTTGTTCTGTGCCTTATGGTTTTCCTATCAGATTACTTTTATTGTAGAAAGTAGGTATTAGGAGAAGACATTTTTAGGAAAGAAATGATTCAGCGACAAAGATACAGGTTAGATTCTTGCAGAAGTTTTTACATACCTGCATGTTGCTGTACATTATGCCTCTAATTCTAATGTAAGTTTTTCTGTGTCAAAACCGTTAATTCAATACCAAACCGACATCTTAAGTAAACAGTCTGCCTCTCTTTGATTGTCTTTATAACTTTTTTTTTCCACCCACAAAAGCAAGATGGCCCAGTAGGGGGAGC
Source organism: Arenaria interpres (assembly GCA_013399435.1). NCBI lineage: Eukaryota > Metazoa > Chordata > Aves > Charadriiformes > Scolopacidae > Arenaria > Arenaria interpres. The sequence continues at coordinate 72,419 of VXAK01025275.1, forward strand.
TTGAAGGCCAAAGAAGTAACAAAAAAAGCAGCAGAAGTGTACTATTTTAAATAGAAAGTGATGACAATCGGTAAATGTAAGCATAAACGGCTTAGAATATGCATGCAGTAAATACCTTTTAATATTAAGTAAAAAATATCTATGATTAAAGTGTAGTTTCAAAATATTGAGCAGCTCTGAGTACAGGCTTCTGCTCGAAGAGGTGGGCTTTAATTCCCAGCCGCAAGCCTCATCCCCTCCTTGGGCTGGCACCTTGTCTGTGCAGCCTTGCACAAAACCACATCAGGCCTGAAGCTTTTTTTTTTTTAAAGCTTGAATGGAGAGGGTAGTATACAACAAGGTGAACTAAAGGAAGAAAAAAAAAAAGGAGCTGCTTTATCACAGAGCTCGAGAGGCAAGACTGAAGTAAAGCTTTAAGGCCTAAATGCTATGGGACATTTACAGCAGCCATTTTGTCACAGACAGGTATCTATTTCAGTAACACAGCCGCACTCCAACAGCCCCAGGCGCTCCTTCTCCCCACATCTACATAATTCTACACACCTTTCAAGGATAGCTCCACTCCAGACTTTACGGCCTCGGAGGAAAGCACCTGCGCAGAACAACCGGCGGCCGCCCCCTCACGGGGCGGGATACAGCCGGGCCTCGGGAAGGCGCCGCCACCGAACGGTCCCCGCCCCTTCCCTCTCTTGCCGGAGGCAGGCGGTACGGCAAGATTCACACTTACGGCTCGTTTGCCACGACGATACGTGTAAAGAGCTGAGATCGCGCTGTCACCGCACTCCGACCTCGCTTCTCCTCAGCGGCACACCGCACGCGCCACCCGCCTGAGCACAGGGTGGCCGCCGCGGGGGCCAGGAGAGCCGGCTGCTTCTGGAAGCTTCTGAGGAGAGCGGCAAGGAGCTGGCGTAGGTCTGTGTTTGGGCACTTACGTCCGTGGCGATGTTGATGACTGAGGTTAGAGGGGTTGTTTATACCAGGAGGAGCCTGAAACTGAGGCAGAATATGAAGGAAGATGGTGGATGGGGGCATGTGTGAGGTGACGTGGGATGGGGGGGCTAAAGCAAAAATCCAGAATTTCTTACCAGTCTTTCAGCTTTTACTGTGCTCTTTCCTTGTGTTGTATCTGTTAGATGTAGGGGTTTTAGGTGGAGTAAGAGTGAGTAGAGGGAGGGAAGCTAGGACGGTGAGTTGGTTGGTTTTTTAGGAGCATTTGTATCGGAATACTGTGTCTGGTTTTGCGCCCGTCACAACCGGAGGGACATTGAGGGGCTGGAGCGGGTCCAGAGAAGGGCAACGGAGCTGGTGAGGGGTCTGGAGCACAAGTCTTGTGAGAAGCGGCTGAGGGAGCTGGGGGTGCTCAGCCTGGAGAAAAGGAGGCTGAGGGGAGACCTTCTTGCCCTCTACAACTCCCTGAAAGGAGCGTGTAGCTGGAGGGGGTTGGTCTCTTCTCCCAAGGAACAGGCAATGGTACAAAAGGAAATGGCCTCAAGTTGCACCAGGGGAGGTTTAGGATGGATATTAGGAAAAATTCCTTCACGGAAAAGGTTACCAAACATTGGAAGAGGCTGCCCAGGGCACTGGCTGAATCACGATACCTTGGAGGTATTTAAAAGCTGGGCAGACGTGGTGCTGAGGGACATGGTGTAGTGGTGGTTTGGGCGGTGTTAGGTTGATGGCTGGACTTGATCCTAAAGGTCCCATCCAACATAAGTGATTCTATGACTTCTGTTGCTGGAGAGGCATCCTTTTACGTTCTCTTAGGTTTTTCTTAAGGTAGCAGTTTTGGGTGAGGGCTTTAGTGACTTCTTGAATCTCTACATGGTAAATATTCTTAGTGTTGGCTGTGGGTTTTGAGCAAACATTTGTGTTCTTGTTTAGTTCTTAATAACAAAGTAGGTGACTTTTCATTAGGAATATATTAGGAGAGCTAGCCTTCCACATGGGTTTGCTTTATCATAGATGCTTTGATATGGCACTTACTGGTTTTGCACTTCTCAAACTGAGAGATTAGGAGTGGCTGTTTATGTCTCTCACATGTTATTCCTGAAATAGAAGTCTATATTTCTCTCTGTTTCTGAAGCAGGACTGTGTATCTCATGCCACAGTATAGTGCAGTGTTAGAGACTTACATGTAACCTGGATGGTATGCTTTTATCATACGGTATTCAGTAAAGCTAAACCAGTTTCGGCTGTTTCATTGGAGTGTGAAACTGGGAATAATTAGTACCATCTCTTAGCAAAGCGTGTTGCTAGTTACACAGAGTAGCTGTATTCCTTCTTACTCAACACTGACTTGTTTAACACTAGCTTTGGAAGTGGAAGGCCAATGTCTTGACTCTCCTCTCCTGAAGCATTTTAGTAGGCGCCAACTTCCAGTGTGGATCCTTTTAAGTGGTAGACACTGTAGTGATGATATTGCGGTGTGCTGTTTTGTACCCAAACGAAATGCGAATTACTTCAGTCTGTAGGTAGCTTATTATCCATTGTAATTCTTAGGTAGGATATGTACTGTTGCACGTACTGGTAAAAATTTCTGTTATCTTAAATTTGTTTGCTAAGATTAGGATGCTTCTTTTGTGTTAGGTTTTTTTTGTGTATGGTGGGGTTTTTTTTGTTTTTTTTAAATGATGTAAGCATTTTCCTCTGGTATTTCTGTCCCTTTGGTCATGTAGATAAATTGTAGTAGCCCTTGCCTTCAATCAGCCTATTTCTGTTGACCTTTGAATGTAAGATAATCAGCTATATACTGAAAATGGATCGAGGGTAACAGGTATGTTTTGGTGTACGAAAAATTGGTGTGGTTGTATGTAAATAAGTATGGATGGCAAAACTTAATTAGGCTTTAATGTAGTGCATCATTAAGAAGGCTGGTTTGAACTGTTTGATAAGTGTAAATCAGTTGCCTAGACTAGTACTCCTGAGACAAGCAGCAAAAGTCTGTAGGCTTGCTTTAGGTGTATGTTCTTTAGATATGCTTCAGAACAAGTGATGGCTTTAAAAACGGTTAATCAAATGTTTGTTTTTCTTTTACATTAGTGTTGAGGAAGACTCTACCTGAGAAACATGGAAGTCTTGGTATTAGAGGTATGCTGGCATTTTTTTAAAGTCTGAAGGATTGGTGTTTGTTTACTTCAGTCCAACTCTATGAAAGTCAGATTTACAAATAAAATGATGCCTCTATTTCCATTCAGCAGTCATTTCTTACATGTGTGGGGTCATACATGGATTATATACATTTTGTCACTTCTGTTAAGTGTTTATATTGGTTTCATCTCAAAACAGATCAGTAGGGATGCAGTTAAAATCTAAAATGGAAGATGCACAGTATAGTCTTTTTAATAGAGTGTGGTATAATACTAGATTCTACTAAATTCCACCAGAGATCATGTAAGAATCATTTTCGCAGAATACTGGCAGGACAGCTGACCCCAACTGACCAGAAGGATATTCCATACCAAATTATGTTGTGCTTGGCAATAAAAGCTACAGGGAAGGATCAGAAAAGGGGAGCACTTCAGGTTATTGAATTTGTCTGGGTGAGCATTATGTGTGATGAAGCCCTGTTTTCATAGAAACGGCTAAACATCTGCCTGCCAATGGGAAATAGTGAATGCATTCCTTATTTTGCTTTGGTTGCATGCACAGCTTTTGCTTTACGCCTTCAGCTGTTTTTATTTCAACTTGTGAGTTTACTTTCTCATTTTCACCTTTCCACTTTTTTCAGTCATCCCCCTGCAAGGGAGCAGCTGCGTGGTGTTTAGCTACTTACTGGGATTAACCCATAGCAACTGAGGACCCAGATCAGCCAAAAGACTGGCATATAAAGGGTTACAAAGGCTGAGAAGAAAGCTATGACCCCATTCTAAAGAAACTGTTATATAGACTCTCTGAGCATGAAGAAAAGCCCATTGTTGGGGTTTGTTGTGTGTTTTGTGTTTTTTATACATCTTGAATGTGGAAGTAAAAATCTGTCATTGCACTTTGCCCACTGTTTGGTTTAACCAACTTGTTAGATAGCACTGCTACCTTTTAGACTACATGTGCTTTTAAGTGCAGTGCTAAAGAAACTTGCAAGTCATTTAATGAATTAATGGTCTGAAGTTGAAAGATGTTCTGCTTGTTAACATTCTGTATGCTAAGTATCAGTCCAGGTAACTTTTAAGGTGCCTCGCTAAAGATTTTACGTTTTGTTTTTACATTTGCTGCTCAGATGTTCATAAAAACATGCTATTATTTTCACAGGAGTTAACAGTATTTGTTATTGTTGTCTACTCCTTGCCCCAGATTGAAGATCCAGGTTGCTTTTGGGTGACTATGAAAGGATGTGGGCCTTACGTAGTCGATGAAATAGAATATAAAAACCTGAATGTTGAAATGAATCAGTTCTATGAGAGATCTTATAAAGATGTGGATGAAGTAAAACCACTAACAGTAAAAGAAGGCCAGGTAAAATCATTGCTGTATTTTGTAGATAGAAATAATCGGTTATTTGCATCGGTTTGGGGGTGAAGTACCCAAGATATGCATTAATCTTCTTTTTAATACTGTTATGTAGAAAAGTAGATAATGACATCTGTATGGGTTACTTGTATGGTATCTGTAAACTTCATAACTATATAAACTGCAACACTTGCATTTTAAAAATTGAGAGCTGTATAATAAATACTATTTTCTTGCCTCTAAAAAAATCTTTGAGTGTAATTTGCTCCATTTACAGGAATTTGTTGTCTTGTTCTTTTTCAGATTTGTGTGGTTTTTAGTGATGAACTCAAATGCTGGTGTAGAGCGGTTATTAAGTCAATCATGTACTGTACAGACCATTATCAGACAGAATGTTTTCTTGTGGATTATGCGAAATACATTTTTGTTAAATCAAAGGAGTAAGTGTTTGGATTTTTTGACACTGTCACTGAAATGTATTTGTTAGTTAATGCATACAAACGCTATTAATATTTGTTTAGATTGATATTGGCTTAATTGAGGTGTAGATTGGGTCCACAAGAAACTGCTAGCCATGGGATAGGCCCTTACAAGTATGGACGTAAATCAGTCTTTGTGACTTTTTAAAGATGCTTTTTATTGTAGGGCTTGGGTTTTCAAAGATTTGAAATTAAAATAATGGCAGTTTAAGTCCAAAATACACGATTGCCAGTTAACATATTTATATATACTTTCCTTCCTTGTTAAGTGATTATATACTAAAAATTATAAGCAGTGAAGATCATTCACAAGGCATATATGAAAGCAGGCTTCACTTGCTGAAGCAGCTTTTGACATCTAGACACAAGTCTGTGGTGTTTTTTCCCCACTGCAATTTACTAGCTTGTTTACTTTCCTGAGAGCTGTCAGTCTGTCTTGGTATGGTGTAAAAGAAGGTGAGTTTTCACAGGTTCCCAGTTTTTAATAAAATCACTATGAAACTTACTGTTTCTAAAATCTTGAAAAATAAGTTTTTAAAAAATAACTGTTCCAGCTCTTAGCTAGATTTAAAGTTCTTTCTGTAATAAAATATGCAACTGTGAGCATGAGAAGCTTTATCAAATGTTTTTTGCAGTATTCCACAAAATTAAGAAAGCTTTTTTAAAATACTTGAAATTTAAAAAAAAATAATGTTTTTAAATTTAATGTTGCTATATTGGAAACCAACTTGACAATGCCCTGAGTTTGAAATACATTTAAGTAGAAGCAAATGTTTTTTCATTGTAAAATAAAAATTTGAACAAAAGCAATAAATACATGGATCTTAAAAGCTCACTATATGCAGTGTCTTGCTCATTATGAAAAATCTCCAACCAAGGCAAGTGTGAAGGATAAATAAACACTCTAGTGATAGCTTTATAAAGAATAAATTCTTTTTTGGAAAAGGAGTACAGGTGCAAATTAGTGTACTTATTAAATTTCCTTCTTGCTGATGTTAATTTTACCTGGTTTCTCACACAGAAGTAATAATTGCAAAATAATTGCAGTGCAAGGTGGTATATGTGGTAGTATGAGGGCTAAATACCATGAAAAGATAAAGCTGTAGTGACAAAAGATCAGAAAGATTTCGAGTTAATAGAAAGTGTATTCATATCCAGAGCCAATCTGTTCACTAGTTGGTAGCACCTCTCTTGGAGAGAAAAATAACAATGGTTTGAGGGTGTTTCACAGTGGGAGGCAAACCTCTGGAAGAACTATGTTGTTAGATACAGGGTAATGGAAGGATGTATATGAAACTGATGATTTCTGGAGAGCAAAACCTGCTCATTAAAATTCGAGTATTTCCACTTTGTTTTTAAGCATTCGAGTTGCACTGGAAGCATTTATGCAGATCCCATATAGAGCAAAGAAGTGTAGACTGTATCGCACAAAGCCAGTGACATTGCGTATTGACTTCTGTGAAGATACTGCAAAAATAGTGTAAGTAGAGTTTAATAAATGTATTCTGTTACTAAATCTCTTAAGTCTGAAGTGTTACTACAGAGTATTTTTTTAGAAGAGATTATATTTCAAGAAGAACATAGAAACAGTGTTCCAAATCTGATTTCCTGTTTCAGAGGAGCAGTTCTTAACTAGAACTGCTTCCTTAACGATTTGGGTTTTACTATTCACCTGTCTGAATCTCTTGATATTTATTTTAAACCCTTCAGAAGTTCAGACAGGTTTCTGGTAGTTTTTACCCTTTGTCTGTCATCCCAAAGCTGTGCTTCTTGCTTCCTAGAACATGAACTACTTTGCTAATCTATCCTTATGTGCTGTTTCATATAGATGCTCATCTTACTCCTGCTGCTCTCTTTTTGTGGGATTTTCATGCTTAGCTGAATTGAAGTTCTACAGCTGTTTATAGGTAGCTTTGGTTTTCCCCATTCTGTCTTTTTCCTAGCCATATTTTGGATTCCCATTGTGGTTTCCTTGTATTCACGTCAGTTTTTTCCACTGCAATTTCGAAGGACTTTAATAAGGTTTTCACTGGGGTCTGGTGTAAAGAGAAATGTTTTTGTGTGCTTGAGTTCCAGGATGGTATTGTCAAAAATCTTGCCAACTTGTGAAGGACATGATTAGATCACTGGGGAACACGGCTCTACAGCAAGAGAGCTGCTTTAGTTTATGTCATTAAAGAATATTCAAAAATACATGTGGTCAAGCAGTTTACCTTTTTAATACTCGTTAGGAAGAAGAATTTAGTATTTGACTTCCAGAATTCTGACAGAACAAATATTAGTATAGTTTGGGTGGAATAGTGTGCATCTTGAGTGGGCTATCATTGTGAATTATCAAAGAAGTAATACATGGTCATATTCTGCTTACAGTGCTCTTCACCTGATTTTATTTTTTTTTTTTATTTTATACTTTAAGTTGCAGAAGATGGTAAAGAGTGAACTTGATTTTCTGCTACAGATACTTCAGTGTTCAGCACTTCACTGTTCAAGGGCTTGTTCAAAATTGCTCAATACCTATTAATATGTTCTGCGAGTGGATTCTTCCGTTTTTTGGTGGTTCTGTTTCATTTCTAACCATTGTTTTATGCTGGATGTAAGCCGATGCACCTCGACAAAGCAATATCCAGTAATTTTTGATCAGCTTATTTTATTGATGAGCTGAAACAATATTCTCAAGAGTGAAATTACATTCTAAGTAGTAAGATTCTGCTAATGTGTCTAGTTGGTGCACTTAAGATTTGGCATGACTTGGAATGATTTATTTACATGCATCACAAGTTTTTTCCAAAATTACTGTTTTAATTTTTGATGATGTGGGATAACTGGTTGTGTTTGTTTTCCTAGACCAGCCAAAAGATGGGATAGTGCTGCAACTCTGTATTTTCAAAACCTTCTCAAAGGTAAATAAGTAAAACATCCTGCCAAAATCATAATTGGCACTTCTGTTTTGGGAAAAATAAACTGTTAGAGAAATGTAGTACGTGCATTTATATATTTAATTATATTTAAGAATGTTGTATATTAAAGAGGAAGGAGCTACAAAAGGTTTTTTGTGTGCACTGACTGAAGCAAAAATGTTTTGGATCTGTGTCTTGAGTACTGGGGCTGCATAAATTTGATAAATTAGGGGTGGATCTTCTGGGAAGTACTACTGAGGAAAAGGATCTGGGAGTCCTGGTGGATGGCAGGCTCTCCATGAGCCAGCAATGTTCCCTTGTTGCCAAGAGCGCCAATGGAATCCTGGGCTGCATAGGGAGAAGTGTGGCCAGCAGGTCAAGGGAGGTCATTCTCCCCCTCTACTTTGCACTGGTGAGGCCACGACGGGAATACTGTGTCCAGTTCTGGGCTCCCCAGTTCAAGAGGGACAGGGAACTACTGGAGAGAGTCCAGCGTAGGGGAACTAAGATGATTAAGGGATTAGAGCACCTCCCTTACGAGGAAAGGCCCAAAGAGCTGGGGCTCTTTAGCCTCAAGAAGAGAAGACTGAGGGGAGACCTAATCTATGTTTACAAGTTCCTAAAGGGTGGGTTGAAGGATGATGGAGCTGGACTCTTTTCAGTGGTTTCCAGCAATAGGACGAGGGGCAATGGGCATAAGCTGGAACATAGGAAGTTCCACTCAAATATGAGGAAAAACTTCTTTCCGGTGAGGGTGTCAGAGCCCTGGAACTGCCAAGAAAGGTCATGGAGTCCCCTTCTCTGGAGATTTTCAAGGCCCGCCTGGATGCAGGCCTGAGTAACGTGCTCTGGGCAATCCTGCTTTAGCAGGGGAGATGGAGTAGATGATTTCTAGAGCTCCCTTCCAACTCTGTCAAATCCGTGATAGTTGACTAGATGTATCTGGCTCGTTGATAGGCTAAATGAGGTAGTGCTTGTGTAACGTTTGTTTTGAACAGTGGAACCTTTCTTTGTATTTGGCTTAAATCTTTGAATAGACATCACAGCTGTAGTTTTGTACAGAGTTGGCAAGATCTGGTTTATGAGATTATCCTTTCAGTTGTTACTTGACAAGGAGGTAAGCACCAGCTCAGAAGAGGTGTATCTCTATTATAGCTGTTAATAAAAAGGCTGAGCTCCTTGTAGTTACTCAGTAAGCTGGAAGTGCTTTTTCTCCAGTCTGTTCTTGTCCTTTCCCATGTTTGGTGTTTCAGTAGTTCATCCAGTCTTTCCTATCAAGCCTTTTATTTTGGTATGAGACAGCTTTTGGTCTTACTAGAATAGCAGCTTCTTACTGAGATTTTTCTAATCTTCTTGCTCACATGCTTCTGTCTGAAAAACTGCCTATCTGCGTGTTCACAAGTATAATAAACTCCACGTAAAAGGTATTTGGGGAGGAGAGGATGAGCTTATGAAAGCAATAAGGGGTCTTTAGGCCGATAATGTCACACACTAACTGGGACATAGCACTTCTCATTACTTACTTTTCTCGCCCTGTCCTGCCCCCCCTCGCCATTTCAGTATCACCATGCAAAGTAAAGGTTAGTAGGGAGTAATAATAACATTTAATTTAATTTCATAGGTATTCCCAGACTGTACCGTAAGTAGTAATGCATACTCTTTTTAATTGCTGGGACATCATTAGTGTCTGCCAAAGTGCTTCAGAATTTACTAATGGACTTTGTCAGCTATGTTTGCTCAAATGAAGAGCCTAACCAAGCTATACAAATGTGCAAATAATAACTTCTTTCAAGAAAAGTAAATGCCTAGTGTGGAAAGTATGTATTTGTCCTACAGATTGTCAGAGGCTAGAAGAGAAACTAAGACTTCAGTGTACAACTAAGACTAGTTTGTGTGGAGAGGTCATTAATCTGTTTCAGCCTTCAGTCTTGCTTCAAAGACTACTACTTCCTTCAAGGACAACTTCATTTTTGCAACTTCAAGGGTTTTTTGCCTTGTTACTTTCTCATTTCACTAAGAATTATTACTTTTGTACTACCTTCCCTAAAGACATAGGTTATACATCTAATTGTGATTTCTATTTTTCTCTATCTCTGAAAGTACAAGTGAAAAATACTGATAATTTGATAAAAGTTTAATCTTTGTACTTGTTCTTATGTTTATTACTGCATTTAGGAACTACCCAAATGAAAGCCAAGTTATGTGCTGTAGAAGATAACACATTTGATGTATTTCTTTATGTGACAATAAAAGATGAAAAGGTGAGATGCTTTTATATCTAGAAATGTGTTCGTGCATTTTGCTATGTAAGTTACAACTTTGCGATTAATTCAAGACTGGAAATCATTACTTGTAAGTGAGTTGTAATTTCTCTCAGCTATAGTAGAAGCTGTATCGTATACTTGCTAGGGGCTTGGGGGTTTTTTATCTATCTGTTGCTTGTAAACTTACGGAGGAATTCCAAGAGACACAAATCCCGTTTTTTCTCTGTGAACTTCTTTTTGGAAGGTATTGACAAGGAAGCAAAGTCCAGCAAGTACTTCAAATGGACAACTATGTGCATTAGAGCACTTTTGCACCTTTTTCTGGTATCATACTTAAAGATGTTTCAATAAGGCAATTGCATAGTATTATAACAATAAATAGAAATTCACACTTGCTTTTGCATAAGACTGAGTCCTCAAACCTTTGGGAGAAAAAAAACCAAAACCACAACTAGTTCCACTTGTCAAAATGTATAGCTTAGGCTAAATCTCTGCTGTAGCTACTGTCAGGCTCAAGAGCTGTGTGGTAGGTAAAAATAAATGTATTTGAATGCTGCCTCTGCTTGGTAGTGTTTTACCCAGGGTTTTAGCATGGGAGCTGTGGTCTTTGCCATAGACAGTAACTTTGAAGGTATGTGCTAGTTTGAGTATCTCCTCTCAGTTCAGAATTGCAATTGAAAATAGTGTCACTGATCTCTGAGCCAATGGAGTTTAAGAAGTTTTAGGTTTAATATTACTTCTTTCTGTCAGCTTCTGATGCTCACTAAATCAAGAAGAAATAAACTGGCTTGATTTACTAACATATTTTTATGTTTAGGGCTCATAGAAAAAGTTAATTGAGTACAGAATTTTAGGCAGAAGCATGAAACTGGCAAGTAATTAACACCTGTTTAGAGAACATGCAGGAAACTGACTGACTTTTCCTATTCTGGAGTTAATAATCTTTAGAAAGCATTTGCTGATACTGCTTATGTCTTACTGCTGTTGTTTAAAGTGTCAAATAAATTCTAAGCAAGTATATGGTGGTGTAGTTTACTGTTTGTTGATACTGGTCCATAAAGATCTTGGTTTTTTAGGTATGCGTTAATGACGATCTTGTCTCAAAGAACTTTGCTCGTTTTGAGGAAGCTAAAGAGAATGCAGGGAGTTCTGCAGATGATCAGGAGAACCAAACATCACTAAATGTTGAGTGTCTTCCAGTGAAAATGGTTAATCCTGCACTTGCTTTCAGGCCAGTGCTATTTCAGAAGAAGGTATCAACAAGTCTTGGAGCAGGTGGGAGCCATGTGTGTCGGAAACAGTCATACATGCAATGCGTTACGTGTCTTTAATTGGATATATTGAACATGAACCTACTGTCGCAGTTCGAATCCAACAGTTGGATAAAATTATATTCCTACAAACAATAATGCTATATCATACTTCACAAAGATTAATCAAATTATAAGATGCAGGAAAACTATAAAGCTTTTTGTATTGTCGAAGGTGAAGGCTGAGGATGAGTTACACAGGCATTTGTTGATATGCTTAATAGCATTAGATATTACTGGAATTATTTGTGGCATTGATCAGTGATGCATTACTGTTTAGTTTTTTTGAGTTTGGAAGGATTTGTTTGAACAGAGGTACTTTTGAAACTAGTGTTTACCATGAATGCAACTTTCTGTCCTCCATCCTTGTTCACTCAGTTCACCTGTATAGTTATAGAATCACGGAATCATAGAATGGTTTGGGTTGAAAGGGACAGTAACTAGTTCCAACCCCCCTGCCCTGGGCAGGGACACCTCCTGCTAGACCAGGTTGCTCTTTAGAGAAAGATAACTGGTTTTTTGGTGGTTGTTTTTGCCATTAGGAAATGATACAAGCAACTAAACAAGTCACATAAACAAGTGTACTGGCTTTTTATGTGTTCAGGTAATCAGAAATGCATTTCTGCACTTTTGACTTGCCTTTCTAGGTCTTACTGTTTCCAGTTCCTTTTTTGAGGAGGCTTACCAAAGGTCAAGTACAGATCTAAATGAAAATACTGCATCTGTAAGTATTGTATTTTGTATTAAATTGTCATAGATGAACTAAATTAAACATGTAGGATATATTAGGAATACTGTAGTCATCTAGCTTGTTCTTCTATGTAACATAGATGTGGGGGACTTGATAAATATACTACAGTCCTTGAAAAGGTTGTGCCTCCTGTTGCACTCCTTTGCTATAGTTTTATGAAAATGATAGCTGTCTACACTGCACAGTTTTCTGGATATATTAAAATGTAAATCTTAATGTTTCCCTGAAAACGAAATAGTCCCTATGCTGTACCATGGTAAATGTCACCAAGTCATGCTTGTTAGTTGCTGGTGACTAACAATGAATGCTAGAAAGTCCCCTTGTTCAAAACCAGACATCTTGGGCATAACTCTGGATCGAGTATCTGCTACTGGTTACCCCTTGAGGATTTGCAGTATTATTCAATTTAAGTTCATGTTCATTGTCATTGTAAGTGTGCAGCTGGGTAACCTGGTTTGGTTTTTACTCCTTTCTGGTGTGCAGGCCTTCCATGATTTTTCTTAATTTTGTTTTAAAAACGAAAACATTCAAAAACTAATCAGTATGTGTTCATACTAGTTCAGGTCCCCAGTTACGTTATAGCTCCAGATATCACCATGGAGTAGTTTTACTTTTGTGTGGTGTTTTTTTTGCATGCTTGATTCCTAGTAAAGGAAATACTGTTCTGTAACAAGTTATACCATTTTCTAAAGCTTTTTTCATCAAAATTGTTGCCTTATTCAGACAAACTTAAAATTTGTACAAAAATTCTCCAAAAATATTTGGAGAATCATAGAGTTAGGTAAGAAGACCACTTCAAACTCAGTAGACTAAAGAAATAATTTTTCTAAAATGCTGTTCTTGAACGGTATTTTAGTGCTAAAAATGTGTTTGTCTTTTCTTGATAGATTGTTAAAGCAATTCCAGGTTTGCCTTTCAAGGAAAATATGGCAGTTCATGCAGACGGGTATGGTGGCAGCATGTTAAATATTTTAAATGGTTATGTAATCAGATAATTAGGAGCTGCAGTGTGTTTCCAGTTACTATTCTTAGGCAGATGAAAAAGCAGAGGGTAAGAGATGATGCATTCGCTTGCTTTTGGGGAAGAAGGGAATTTGAAGCTGCTGATACTTACCCAGACTACAATAAAAATAGCTTGACAAGAAGGATGTGATGGGGAAGTATTTTTTCTGCACACTAAACATGTTACGTTGCTTTATTTTATTCTCAGTGTGATTTAAAAAGTTTTCAAACTTAGAGAAATATGACTATGAATTGATTTGTGCAATGCTTTTACTATGCTGCATATCAGTTGATGCATTCATGATAAAGGCAAGGAGTGTTTTTTAATTCAGTTTCTAGCTGCTGCAAAGATACATGGTTTCATTTTTTTGAAACCTCAAGAAACCTTTTTCCACAGTCCAGTCTGATTTTCTTCTCAAGCTACCTACCTACTGGGGAACCTACCAGTTATCCTGCTTAAATATTTTCCTCATGATTATTTTCGGATACTTACAAGCTTACACTGAATTTTATTTTCAAAATAGTACTTTTTATTTATTTTTTTCATGTTCGAGGATTTTCCTCCTTGCCATAGGTAATACATTGGAAATAATTTGTGAGTGAATTGCTTCATGACACTTTAGAAATATTGGTGGTATTTCTAAACGACATTTTACTTTTGCATTTGTGTTGGATTTAATATTTGCATGTTTCTCAGGCTTCAGCAGTTCTTAAATTCTGATCCTCTAAAGATTCACATAATTGAAGATGACCAACAGGTATTTCAAGCGTTAATTTCCATGTAACTTCTCTAGTGCAAATGTAAGGTGTGTATGTGGAAGGTTTTGGTAGTGTTGGGGCTGTTGATGGTCCTCATGGAAGGAGGCCAGGGGCATTGGCAACAAGACTCACTGCAGGCCAAAGCTGAGCCAGCCAGCAAAGTTAGTGGTGCCTCTGTGAAGACATATTTAAGAAAGGGCGAAAAATGCATAGGAGGGAAATAAAAAAGTGAACTGGAGGCAACGCCAAGGTCAGAGGAGTAGGAGGCACTCCATGCCGAAGTAGGCGTACCTGAAGGGACTGCAGTCTGTGGACGACCCGCAGCGGATCAGAGGGAAGGAGCAACAGAGAGAGACCCCTGTGTTCTCACAGAAGTCCATGCCCCACACTGCTCACTGCCTCAGGACTGGGACCGAGGGTAACCTGCACAGATTGTAAGGGAAGAGGAGAGGAGTTTGGAGTGAAGTTGAGCCTGGGAATGGGCGAGGAAGGGTGTTTTTCTGAAGTGTATAAATTTTTGTTTCCCAATAACCAAATCAGTACTCGTATATATTAATTGGCAACAAATGAATTTCACTGAATTTTTAGAGTTGGAAGGGACCATAGAGATCATCTAGTCCAACTCTCCCTAGGCAGGATTGCCTAGAGCATGTTAGAGCATGTTACTCAGGAAGTTAACCTAAAATCGAATCTGATTTGTCTGTGTCAGTAATTGTTAAGTAACAGCTCTATTTCTCTTGATCTGTAAATCTGCTTGCTCACTCTTGCTGTTTTTCTCCCCCATCCCTCTGGAAAGGGAGGGAACAAGTGACTGTGTGTCAAGGCTGACCCATCACAGCAAATCTTACTGTTTATCCTATTAAAATATATTTTGATGGTTTTTTTTTAATAGCTGCATGCTAACTATATACAGAACATCTAGTGCATTCTCTTGAGTGGTTTAAAACAGTTGTGGTAAGACAATATTTATAAATCTTTCTTTAAGAAATACTAATAAGGAGTATTTGTCTCACCACTGGTCTGTGTAACTTGGGCAGTGTGTGTGAGTCATATCTAAAATGTATGTATTTGGCTATTTTTCATCAAAATACCATTTTTTGGATAGAATAAATGCTTCTGAGTTGTATGTAGTTGAAATGATTTGAAATGCTTTTACTAAGTGTTGCCTTTGTCATCTATTTGTCATACAGTTTCAGAGTGCTCAAAGTTCTAGTGAAGAAAGAAACTTCATCTTTCTTAGCAACAAAATTGACCCATCGTCAATTCTAGAAACAGCACCACTTTTTGATGGTTTGAAAAAGGTAATGCTAGTGTAGTATATTACACTGAGTATCTTTTTAAGGCTAGTATCATACCCTAACTTTTGATACTAAATATTGTAGCAATACCTAACTTTGAGGAATGGCTAGGAGGTTGTTCATGTGGTTCAGTAAATGAAACTTCAGAGAGATGCTGTAAGAATTGTACACGTTTCTTCTGGTGTATCAACCACTGCCACAAGTCATGGGATTTGATTTTTAACATGATAATTTAATTCCTCAGCCTAGAATTCTTTCATATTGCATGTTAAGGTCACTTATTATGAATGGGTTAAAAGCTTTTAAATCACTCAGTATTGTGTTTTGTCTTGTTTTGTTACTGTGTTTAAGTACACAGTTTTCATGTGGAATTCGTAATTTCTCTTTCTGTAGGAACTTACTCGGAAAAAATTTTTAGGCCCTAACTTCACAGAATCTTACTGTTGGCCGCCAGTAGCTCGAGGATGTGATGTAGTTGCCATCTCGTATGAGGGAAATGATCCTTTTTTATATATTCCACCAGTTCTTACATTTTTGCAGTCTGGAAGTTGCTACCAAGCCTTGCCAAACAGGAATGGAGTATGTATATATTAGAGTAGTAACAAGTTTTCTGTTCTGTGGGGCAGGTGTAAAATAATGATCCAAAAGATAGTGGATGTTTAGAACATACACATATAATCTGATCATACTGTATCTTGCTTGCCAGTTTGTATAAGCTGTATAAGTCTTCTGCTTATACAAACTTACAGGCTTACAGAGATGGACTGCATGAATGTGGGAGCCTAAAACTTGTTTATCAAGTAATATATAAAAAGTGGTTGATGTCATATCATTTGATACTGCATGAGGCTTTGTTTTTAAGGGGATAGTATGTAGTCATTAAATAAAAACTTTTATTAGCTGTTCTAATTAGTGTAATTGATTTTCTAACTTGTATTAGATCACAGAAACATAGAATTATGAGGGGTAAGGGACCTCTGGAGATTGCCTAGTTAAAACCCTAAGCTTCTGTTAAATTTTTGTACCTTTTACTGTATGTTGCAGCATGCATTCTTTCTGTCTCCAGGTAGCCTGATGTATGGTTCCTTGGGTCTGTAACATTTGCATTTAGGAGGTGATATAGTACTAAATTTTCAGTTTTAAAGTACTTCAAGACCTGTGTTGCAGATTTTGTTTTTGCCCTAAATGCTGAAGTAGTATGATTCTTAAGATTCTGAACTCTTGTCTAATACTATGGTGTAAAATTTTGTACATATATGTATAGCCACTAGCACTTATTTTATGTCCTGGGTGGAAGAAGGCACAACTTGTTTTTGAGCTACTGAAAACATATGAGAGATGCTCCAGACAGCTTCATCCAATGTTGATAATACTTGGGCAGAACAAAGAAGAAATTAGAAGTGTGAACATCCGAGGATGTAAGAATACTTTCTGTCATCTTTATTATGTTTGAAAAGATTGTGGGCTGCCTTAATTGCAGGAAGTTTTGAAAGAAACTCTTTATACCTTTTTTTTTTTTTTTTTGGTGCTATGAAGTGATAATTCTAATTCTTTAGTGCTATGTAGTGATACATGCAGCTTTATTAGTGCTATTTAACAGTAAGTGGTATTAAAGCTGTTCAAATATCTACATGTTCAGTATCTTTTTTGTAAGTTTTATAGCAATGGTTTTTGAGCAAAATTAGTGATACAGACTCAGAGAAGATCATGCTAAATTAGGACTAATTGTGGACTTTCTTGATTTAGAACCAGATTTCATAATACTTTGTTTTGATACATGAGCATCCATCGCTGGACAGAGGTACTACGTATGTCAGGGATGGAGTTAATTCCCTTCACCATCTGTATGGTGGTGTGTTTTGGATTTGTAACTGGAACAACGTGGATAACACACCAGTGTTTTGACTTTTGTTGGGCATCACTTGCCTGTCATCAAGAATTCTTTTTCCCAGTCTGCCACCCAGCAAGTGGGCAGTGAGTGGGCAGGAAGCGGAGAGATGACACAGCCTGGTCAGCTGACCCAAACTGACCAGAGTGATAAACAGCATTGTGTAATGTCAGGCTCAGCAACAGAAACTTGAGGGGTGGGGATGATCTCATGAGTGGCTGGGCATCTGTCTGCTTGTGGGGTGTTGTCAATGTTGCCTTCGCGTTGCTCCTCCCACCCCCCCTTCACTTACTATGCTGTCATTTTCTTGACCCATGAGTTTTCTCACTTTGGCAGTTCCTGTGAGTTCCTTTGGCAGTGAGTGAGCATCTCTGTGCCTCTTAGCTGTCGGCCACATTCAGCCCACCACAGTAATGCATATGTATATATTCTTTAGCAGTATTTTTAACAAATAAGTAATTATTTCAAATACTTGGGTTTTATTTTTAAAATTCACAAATATTTAGGGGACATGTCTCGCACTGCTTTACTGCTTATATACACTTAACACAATTCTTCTATTAATTTTAAAATAATACTGGAAAAGTAGATTAAGATTAGATTAAGATAAAGATTAAAAAGGCGATAATAGTTCTCTGCAGACAAAGTTGCATAAGCGTCCAACTTAAATTTCAGTTTCAAGTGATGTATTTTTTTTAAATAGTGCTTTCTAACTTGTTTGTTGCAATAAATTCTAAGTAATTTTTGCACATAACTTCAGTAGTATGCAGAGAATACTCCATGGAGAAGAGGAACCATGGAAGTAGTAAAAGATCTATTGGGAGATTTGCCCTATTTTAATGTATTTACTTAAAATGCTGAGTTTTACTATTCTTGTTTGGTCTTTTTGTTAAGCCTTAATTGATAACTGCATTTTTAAAAATGGCTCTCTTTGCCAAGGAAACAAGAAATATGGATAAAACTATGAAGGACTGTGTAAAACTTCCGGTTTCAGCAGTTTATATTCTTATATCCATCACTCAAGTTTAAGAGCCTGGTGGAATGAATTCAGATCTTTTATTAGTATATATTTGCACAGATTAAGATTGGTATGTTTGTATTTTTATACATATGTACATGCACACACATATATTTGTGTAGATATTTAAGCTACAGCATGTGCTTTATTCCATTTTTAAAATTGAACTTTTCTAAGGGCTACTCTTGAACTTATTTAAATATTTATCTTCTGTCTATCTGGTTCTGAAGATCTTATCTCTACTTCGTTACCTTATTGGAAAATGAAGTGGCATCCTGCTTTGTAAGCTTGTTAATGTTCAGACTTTTCACTCTTTCAAAAACTCAGGAGTTTTACCCAGTCAGGTCTTGAAGACATGCAGGGGTAAAAAAAT
Organism: Arenaria interpres; assembly: GCA_013399435.1. Lineage (NCBI taxonomy): Eukaryota > Metazoa > Chordata > Aves > Charadriiformes > Scolopacidae > Arenaria > Arenaria interpres. The sequence continues at coordinate 90,901 of VXAK01025275.1, forward strand.
ATTACAAAATTATAAAACATTTTATAACATTATAAAAACAACTGTTGACCAGAAGTCAGAAATTGGAGTTCAGTTTTCTCTACTTAAAAAAAAAAAAGCCAAAAAGCCACCCAAGACCAACCCCCAACTTCAAGATGATGCATCTGAAATGCAAGTGTAGCCTAGTAAAAATCATATTGTATGGTGTCTTATTAATATTTTTTTCAAGTTGCAAGGAAATGTTAACAGTCTTTTCTTCCTACTTGTAGGTGAAGTAATCGTGACTACACCGCACAGTCTCCTGAGACTATTTGAACATCACAATTTATTATTTTGTAGACTTTGCCATCTTGTTCTTGATGAGATTGAGGTACTGTTATCTGATGCTACTGAAGAGGTAAGTGTCTTACATGTTCAGATAGTAAAATGCCATTCCAGTTGTGCACGTGTCTTGAAAACAGTAACACATACTGAAAAAAAACCAACCTTCCTAAACCCCTGAGGTGGAGTAAAGAAGAAAACACAATTAAAAAAACCCACACCTGTATACTTCTGGCAGAATGAAACACTGGAAAAGTGGAGCTGAAATCTATTAAATCTGACTTCTCCTACTGCTGGTTTTGTTGTTTGGTTTTTTGGGTGGTTGGTTTGTTTGTTTGTAATCAGAGAGCTCTGCCTTGTCCTGTTCTACGCTGCTGCTCCATTATGCTGTCTTCCATTGCTGTGGATGGTTTCCCAAGGACTTGCATTTTTTTGATAGTAGCGGTTTAATCCGCTTTAAAGACTTCCATTATCTATCTGTAAGGAACTTCCTTTTCCCTCTTACCAGTGCTGTTTGAACAGCTTCAGTTCCAGAAACATCTTTATTAGTGAGCTCTCCAGTCTCCGTAGAATGAAAGACAGAAGTGAATGATCAAATAGTCTTGGAAGCAGTTGTAAAAACTTCCCTTGGGTGTTAGTGCATTAATGTCAGCGTAGGCAAAAGGAGAAGCTGATCTCAAGCCAGAGAATCATAGAAGAGGAACAGCATTAAGCTTCAAAGATGCGAGTATTGTATCACTTTTTAAATGATGTCTTATAACTCTAGTTTGAGAAAATTCCATGGTTTGTTTTATTGCTGCTTTGAGGCTTCATAGGACAGATGCTTTCTGTTAGTATTGCAGCATATTACATCATCACTATAAATCATTAACTTACTACCTGTTTAAAACTTGGTGATAAGACTAACGGGTCATGTTTCTAACTGTGAAAAGCTAGATAAACTTCTTAATGGAGATAGGTTGCCCAGTTCACTATATGTGGAGCTATGAAATGTGCCTTTGTAGCAGCGAATCTCAAGTCATAAATTAGATTAAATGCTATCCAGTGAAACATTTTGGTTTTTCTGTCCAGGCTGTTCTGTCTGTTGTGTTCCTGTATTTCTTGAGTCATAGTGCAGGTATACCATATGAAGATTCTGGGAAAGGTAGTTTGTAAAATAGTGTGCATGTATCTGCTATTTCTGTAGGATCTTTCTAGCTTCTCTAGTCTTGATTGGGAAAAAAAAAAAAATCCACTTCAGATGGAAGTGATCATTTGGTAATGTTTGGACTATCGCAACTCTTCTAAAGTATTGTTACAGAAGTGTTATATTGTTAAAAATATTGCTATGGGTAACTTTAGCGCCAGGTTGAGAGAGATCTCTTGGAATTGTGTCTGAGCCCTAGAATACTTCTTAGTATTATAGTTTTTGCCAGAAATCCTGATGTTCTTCCACAACTGGACTGCTTGTCACTTACATAAGGTGGTGTCATCAAGAATATATTCATTCTGTCTTAGTGTTTTTTATTTTTTTTATAAAAGATTTTATAGCACGACCATAATGGGTTTTTTTGGCAAGTTACTCTATTGGCATGTTTGGCTTCTTTTCTACTTACCTCCTTGTTTTTGCTGACTGCCTCTGACCTCTTGGATCTGCTTCTGCCCAGGCTTAGTATTTTTCAGATTTCAACATATGCTTTTCTTGAGATTTCTGTCTTCTGGGCAGAATCCTGTTGTACGATCCTGTGTGCATGCACATACTGTTCCTTCATACTGTCTTGTTGCTTTCTTCTTTCTTCAGAAGTAGTTCAAATAATGCACAAACCAAACACTTTGTTTTGGGATGTGAAATTTGTGTTTTACTGCGGTGGTGTTTTTGTGAGTGGAAAAAACAGCGTGCTGAACACAGTATGCTTTTCACTGTTGTTACATACTCACTGGAATTGGATAAGAGGATAGAAAAAAACCCTTTTTTTTTTTT
>VXAK01025276.1:0-17507 GCA_013399435.1 Arenaria interpres
TTTTATTTTAATAAAAATTCTTGATATGCTGTAAAACACACTTGAACTCCAATTTTGTGGTAGGAAGATCAAATGTACATTACAGTTTTATGAAAGCAATATAGCTAACAGAATTTAGTGCTGATCCCAGGGACACAAGATATCCTTGTTCAGGTGCTAAAATCTTCCTCTAAAACACTTCTTTATAGAAAAAAATGTGCTGGAGGTCTAATTCTATTTTTACTTTCTAACAAATCAATATTGTTTCATCTCATTTCTTTCCTGAAACTTAAAAAAAAATAATAATAATTTGCTGAGTAGTGGGTAATTACAATGGGTAAGGAAATGGTTTACTTGTTTATTGCTCAAATCATAAATAAATAAAGCAGGGTAGCAATGAATATCAGTACGTTAGATGTGCTTTGCACAGTAGCAACAATTCCAGCAAAAAGTTGAAGGTCCATGAAGAGCAAGTCAGCTATTATAAATTTAAGGAATAATTTCTTTTGAAAGGGGTCCTAGGAGGTCCTCTGGTCCAACCCCTTCCTTGAGACAGGACCTATTTGATTACTCATCATCTTTGCCATGGTCTGCTTTTGAAGGCCTCCAGGATGTTTCATAGTAGCCCTGGACAAACTGTTCCAGTATTTGTACAGCCACATTTTGATTTATTTATTTTTCTAAAATCTAATTGGAATTTTTATTGACATAACTGTGTCTACTGTCTATCGTCCTTTCACTGTGCCCTGTCCTTTCTATAACTATCTGTTTGACTTCTAAAGGCATCAGTAGGACACTCACATAGTCTTTTTATTTCTAAAAACTAAATTGATCCAGATCTCTCAGCATGTCTTACTATGTTATACTCTCCACCTTCATAATCATCTTGCTGACTGAATTCCCTCTACTTTACCAATAATTTTCTTGTACTGCAACATCCAAAACTGAATTTAAATCCTGAATTTAAATCCGCTGCAATGAATGGGATACATGCTGAAGATCCTGGTTGCACTATTTCATAATCATGCATATTTTGCTCTAAGAATTGAAATAACGTGAGTAGTATTCTTCCTTTAGTGTGTATCAGTTATTTCTACCATAAGTAGAGCTTATCCTTAAAACTTCTGAAGCTGAAAATAACGTGTAAATAAAATAACACATGTATAAAAACTGCCTGTCAGGAATATCTGTTTGTTAATATTTTTCTTATTTTCTAAACACGTATTTCTTAATGTTTGCTAATTGCATTTAACACAAGCTGCAAATGTAATACAAATATTTTAAAAACATAAACTATGAGTTTTACAACCAGAACTCCTTGATGATCTATGCCCTACCTTCTAAGGCACCTAAATGCAGCTAAAAGGCTAAATAGCTGCTCCTGTAATTTTTCTTTTAATCAGATAAATTCAAAATTTATATGGTTTTTGGTATTTCCAAAATTTTTCTGAGGCAAAGATTTGTCCCTGTGTTGTCTGACCTTGCTTCAAGAGAATCCTGGGAGAATTAGTATGAAGGGTAACTAGCTCAGTCTCAAATAACACAGTAAAGAAAATTCTAAGGATTTTCCTGGAAGTTTCTGACTACTAACATTTACTTCATCAACTCAGAACTGATTATGAAAATTATTATTATAATTATTCAGTTTTCAGGTAAATGCAGGAACAGAGAGATGAACACCTTGAACACTAAAGATTAGAACTTTAATAACTTGTAAACTTGCAGGTGAACTTCACCAGCAAGCCCTTTGGTATCCAATATGTCTTGGGGAACAGCTTGCATAAACCAGTATTTATGGATTAGTATCAGTATTGTATAATTTGAAGTAGCTTTCATCTTTGGAACATGTAGTACATGATGGAACCTCCCAAGTAAGAAAGTGCAGATCAAAAGGATAAGCCTATACGTCAATTAACTTACTCTGATGTATTAAAAAAGAAGGCACTATCTAATATGTTTAGATCCTTATTAACTACTTAATAACAGCCATGTATTCAGTTGCACATGTATTTGTAAGACAGGAACAGTTAATACAACCTGGTTAAAAAAGCAAAAACCTAGGGGAATATGGAAGCTTATGCTGATCCCATTTTACACAGATTGAGAAGAAACGCTTTTGGTGTTTCGGAAAGTTTCCTTTTTTATCCACCTTTGTCTATTCCACCAAGTCCACTAAAAATATATATATATTTAAAATAATTTTCACTTACATTGGCTTGCTAGTATTAAATTTTCTTGGTAAATTTTCCCCTTAATTTTTCCTAATTTTCATAACCCTCATACATCATAAGCTTCTATGGCCTTTAAAAATGGTAAACAATTGTTTTGTTATCCTCAAAGGGCACCAGAAGAAAAATATGAGCAGCCCACTTGGCCAGTCCCCTCACTTTGTATACGACTGTTCAGATTTAATAAGAGATCATGGTTAGTATTTTTAACAACAGCTATAAATCTAAGAGAATTAGTATAAAGATGTCTTCATCCATCACAAGTGAGAAATCAGTTGTCAGCACAGTCAGTGCTGTTTCCTTAGTGTAACTTGATCTAATGCCACATCAGTTAAGGTCAAGGAAATTTGAAGGCTGCCCTGAAGGTAACTGTGCTTACTTTTTCCAGAATTGCTGAAATACAAAACTTGAGACAGCCACTGAAGAGATGTCCACATAAAGAAATGGCAGTGGGGAAGAGTTTATTTGTTTGTCTTTTTGTTTGCCTACTTATTACTTACTTATTTGGGGGAAAACTGTAACCGTTGTTTCTGTAAAGACAAACGTACTAAAGTTTGCAGTGTCAAATAGCAGAAAATCTTACAGTTGCTAGTAGTCTGGAAGATTCATACCAGAAATTTTCTGTTCATCCAATTTAAAGGTTTCACCCTTAGCCTACCATATAGCTGTTTCTCTAAATATTTCAAAATATTTAGATGGATGTCGCCTAATCTTCATTCATACCAACATACACTCTTTCCCAAGTGCAATATATTTTACTATGCTTTTCTGATTTAATACATTTATTTTTAGTATGTTCTTGGGATGTTAAAGATCTAATTAGAGCCACTTGTCAGATGATCTTTGAGCTTCTTAGTCAAAATAATTAATTACCATGTTTAATTAGCATCTGGCCTTAGAGGAGGTGGCTCTCTTTTACTCCTAGCTTTTCTGAAAATCTCTTTGGTGAGGAACTAGAGTTCAGATGTCAAATAAAAAACACGGTCTAGCCACTTGAGAAATCTGAAAATATTTTATCCAAATTTCAGGGTTTAGAAATCCATATTTTTTCATTCCTATATCTTTATTGCCTTAATTCACCTATTTTCTGTCAAAAGGTTAGCTTTGGAATTTTGATCATAGTATTAAAGTAGTACGTTTAATATTCCCCTCTTTGATATTCCTATATGACAGGATATACATCAAAACAATAATCTTCATAGGAATTAATGTTGAAAATGAAAAAATAAATATTACATCCAAATACCAAATTACATACCAGCCAGAAAAATATTTATATTTAATGCTATTTTTCTTTGCTTTTACACATTTTTTGATAACATTGTACCTTTGCTAATAGTTTTACCATATTACTTAGTATTAATGCACTGAAGTTGTCTGAAACACTGTTACTTTTCTTACTTATGGTAATGAGTTCTGTATCCATTTTCTGACTCTGAAACTCTGAAAGATGTTTCTCCTGTCCCATGATGGCAATGCAAGAGGAGTTATCCCTTATCCAACATGTGAAACATTATTTCTTTAATGCTAGCCTTTCAGGAAAGAAGGTTGAAGTAAATTTTTGCTTCTTATAGCAATATATGTCCCCTTCAATTTGGAAATTTCACTTAAGTGTGATGCACTTAAGAAAAAAAGAATGACAGGAATACATTTATGGTAATTATAGATTTCCAGGTTACCAGGCATCAACATGAAGTGTGTCTCTATTTTTCAGTCTTAGTAATTGGGCTGTCTTGCTCACGCCAAAATGAATCCTTGATTAAACTTTGGAAAACTCTACTTCTTTGCTTTCTCCCATGTTTAGACACGGAGCTATACTCCTTAAATAGTTGTGTTTTCCTTGAATTTTCTTCATGATCTCCACTTTCCTAACATTTTGCAGCCTTCCTCAGAGAAGACACAAAGATAAAAATGGAAGTGTGAACAGGATTGCTGAATAGATGCCATAGAATAGATGCTGAACAGATTAAACTGTTTCACTGTAAGAGTTTTGATTACATTTTCTTGTCCAGTCTGAGAATTACAGTTGCAGGTTTGCTATTCAAGGTAGACATCAGAAATAGAAAGATATTGAGCTGGTTTATCATAGCGTTTTTTACTAATTCACTAAGCAGCGTAATGGGGCTATGTACATAAGAGCTGGCGTACCTGATAACAGTAAGCCATGAACAAAAATAACAGAAGTTAAAAAGAATTGCCCTCTGATTTCTTCGTGGTCTTATCTTGGAATATCCCACTAGATACTATGCAATGATTAAACCATATTTTAAATACAGTAAAGGAATTTACCTGTCTCTCAATAGCCAGTATTTTATCCACATTGCTGAGGGAGTAGTTTCCCTTACAAGTTGGCTAAATCCTTTTATTAATAAAGATGCTAAATATCTTCAAGAACCATGTTTCCAAATCTAATCTGAGCTCTGGGAATGTAGTGGAAGCAGCACAGCTAGACTCAGAGCCCATTTATCCAGGATGACTCTAGATGATTTAAAATTGATTTAAAGCTCAGTAGATAGGCCCAGCTTGGAATTAATTTCAACAAAAGCTTTTAATATTTGTTTAATTAAACGAGTTGAGCTCCCAGATTCTTTGGAGCACTGTGTCACTCTGAACAAATTCATGACCTTGTTGTGCAGATAAAGGATTGTCTGATGGTGGTTTCATATCATGCTTCTCATCTAACTAATATGCTTTGCAGTCTCCACAAACTGTGAGGAATACAACAGATTTCAGTGCTAGTTTTATGAGATGACGCCTCCCCAAAAGCACCATCCGAAAAAATGAGACCGACTAGATCTGCCCGGCTCTGAGTAGATTAACCTGGTATGAACTGGAAAACAAAGCAATAAACAAACTACAGACTTGTCTTAACACATTTGAGGTAGGATATCAGAGCGTGATAGAAACCAGGTGATGGTCACTAACTAGTGATGCCAGTGGTGGCTTAAGCCAGTGAGCCGATACTAAAAAAACAGCAAACAGTTGAAAAGCAGGAGCACAAGGGAACACATGCAGGTGTGTCTGGCACCACAGGGAAGGCTGAGCCCAAGGGGGAGCTGCTTCGCATAGGAGTCCAGCTACCAACCAGGGCTTGGCACATTGAGCCTGGAGCAAGAATACTATTCCTCTGGTCTGTGGTGCTTCTCTAAACTGGTCCGGAGGTCTACCACAGAGCAGAAATCCTACAATAAACATAAATAAGAATATATTTTACCTATTCTGTTTAGCAAATACATTTTAGATCATAGATCACTGATTAGTGTGGTCTGTTCTTGCAGCCACCCTACCTAAATACTATGGCAACTTGGAATCACTTTTGAGATATGGAGGGAAGAAAGACAAAAGGGAAAAAAAAAAACCAGCTTCTTGTAATTACAGTATAAAAGCAAAAACTGTCAACATAATATTAATAAAAATTCAGCACAGGAAACTTTATGTCAGACTGTAACACCTATTATGACAAAAGTGCACACATTGCTAAACAGAACTCCAGCCTACTTTGTTCTAAAACTACAGTCATTTTTGCTGACATGAATAATTCACTTTGATTAAAATAAAAATGAGTGTTTATTTAGATGTGTCAATTTTGTATCTTTAAAAATAGTGTTTATTGGGGAAAATCAGCAACCAGTTCTACCTTTACCTTTTTTTGGTAGGTATATGACTAATCTCAGTTAGAATTTACAGGCTTACTAGTAAGTAATATTTTATTTTTACCTATTCTGCACATTTAATTCAACATGTGTTCTCTTTTTTCCCCCTCCCTCTCTTTTTTCCTATGTTAGAAGTTTAGCCTTTGGGTAAAATAAAGAAAGTAATTACTTTTTGTTAAAATGGTGCAAGAATACAGCTCTGAGGTTGTGAAATAGACTTCATTAGTAGCATATGTCTTCAAATTTGCGATTATTTTAGCTGCCCTGAGAGACCTTGAAAAACTAAGCACTAATGGACCTGAAATAATGCTTCTAACTTTAGCATAGAATTTTTTATATGTTATATTATAAATAAGAGCTAGCTTGTCTTTCATGTAAGAAAATGCCAGAAGTTTTATAAATGAAACATGCTTGATCCAGTGTTCTTTAAACGTGATTTTATTCAGTGGCAGAAAAAGAATCCACACTGTTCCATCATTAGTAATGATTTCCAATAAAACACTACAAAAGAAACTTTTAGCATTTAGTTGTGAAATAATTTTAGATCTTTCTATGAAGGTAAGAAACCATTTAATACAATTGCTATAATTATAAATAGTTTGAAAGTGATTAATTTCTGTCCAAAGTTCTTTTCTCCTGATAGAAAATAGAAAATTTTGAAGCTAGTGTTATGCATTTCTGGTAAGTTGACCTTGGCTGGCCACCAGGTGCTCTGTCACTCCCCCTCCTCAATTGGACTGGGAGAGAAAAAAATATGATGAAAGTATTGTGGGTTGCGATAAGGACAGGGAGATCACTCACCAGTTACCAGCAGAGGCAAAACAGACTTGACTTGGATAAATTAATTTAATTTATTGCCAGTCAAATCAGAGCAGGGTAATGAGAAATAAAACCAGATCTTAAAATATCTTTCCCCCACCCCTCCCTTCTTCTTGGGCTCAACTTCACTCCTAAATTCCTTACCTCATTCCTCTGAGCAGCACATGTGTATGGGGAGTGGGTGCTGCGGTCAGTTTATCACACGTTGTTCTCTGCCTCTGCTTCTTCCTCACAGTCTTTCCCTTCTCCAGTGTGGGGTCCCAACCATGGGAGACAATCCTCCACAAACTTCTGCAACATGAGTCCTTCCTACAGGTTTCAGTTCTTCATGAACTGCTCCAGCGTGGATCCTTTCCACAGTGTGCAGTCCTTCAAGAACAGAATGCTCTAGCATGGGTTCCTCTCCACGGGGTCCCAGGTCCTGCCAGGAGCTTGTTCCAGTGCTCACAGACTCCTTCAGGTGCATCCACCTGCTTCAGTGTGGGCTCCTAATATGGGCTGCAGGAGGAGAGCCTCCTTCACCATGAGTTGCAGGGGAATCTCTGCTCCAGCGCCTCCATCACCTCCTCCCGCTCGTTCTTCACTGACCTTGGTGTCTGCAGACTTGTTTCTCTCACATATTTTTAACTCGTCTCACCCAGCTCCTATTGTGCAGAAGTTTTTTCTCCTTCTTAAATATGATATCACAGAGATGCTACCACCACCCCTGACAGGCTCAGCCTTGGCCAGTGGTGGGTCCATCTTGAAGTCAGCTGACAGGGCAGAACCTTCTGGCATTTTCTCACAGAAGCCACCCCTGCAACCTTCAACTCCCCCACCCCCCAGATACCAAAACCTTGTCATTCAAACCCAATAAAATATTAATAAAATTAAACTTCCCCTTATTTGGATAGATAAGAAACATAGCTTCATACTTTTTTTTTGGTTGCAGAACATATTTCTACTGGGTTGTCAAACTGAGGGCTTTTCAAAACCATGAAGAAAAGCATCTCACTAAACATTCAGTTCCTCCTACTTTCTAATCAAATTTGTAGATCAGCATTGGTATTTAAAATCTCGTGCAAATATTAGTTCAGTCTTACAAAGTCTAATGTCTATTAGAAAAGAGTAGTCCACAAATAGCTTCAAACATGCTTTTTAATTAATGCAACCAAGTGTAGGTATGTAAGTTCAACACTTTGGAGTCTGAATTATTCAGTAACTGAACAGAGGCCAATTTTTTAAAACTTTTATTCCCATTGATATAAAAGCACACCAAAAAAAAAAAATAATATATTTTTCTTCTCCATACACATGCATTTTGTTCAACAGTACCTCTGTTAGCTCTCAAAAATACTATATTTCTGTCATTATGAAACAATAGCAGCAACTTCATCATTAAGACTGAGGTACTCAGCTTCATGTAATTTGATTAGAAAATTATCTTGAGTATTGAATTTTTTTTATGTATTTTAAGCTATATGTACATCCGTTTTACATGCATGACAGAGAAATAGTAATGCTAAGAAATAGTGCATTTCATGTTGGTCTACCTTTTTTATGAGACGTTGGTTTCCCAGACAAGTGGAAAGGCTTGTCTAGTTCAAAAAAATAATTTTTCAGGTAATGAATTTCACATGGAAAGCAAATAACCCCTCTGCTTTTCAGCTACAGATGGATTTCTGGATAGACTTTAAAATGTAGTCTTTAACCATTTTAAAGCTAACAACTTAGGTCCTGAACATCTAAAACTAGATTCCCCAAATTCTAAATGTTTCAAATAAGAAAAGGCAAAATAATGTCCCCAGTGAGTTATCTTCAGCTCTGGAATTTGCAAATAACAAGACATGCAGTGTTGTAAGACTTGTTTTGTTTTGTTTTGTTTTGTTTTTTGTTGTAGCATGGGTATGACAGATAAAACCAGAATTTGGTGACTGAGATTCAATGTTATGACTTTATACTAGTCTTTCAATGAAAATGAAAGACAAAAGTCTGCAACAAAAAATAAAACACCACCAATGTCATGTAGTCCACCTGTTGCCACATCTACGCCTAAGAACTTCTGATCCATTGTCAAAATTCTTAAGTTTCTCTAAGACCTACAAGTCTCAAAGGAAAAGAAATACCTGAAGGTCTGGTGCAAATTTATGTCTATGAGCAGATATACCTGTATTGATTGCCCCAGAAAGGAGACACTGGGAAATCTCAGCTGTTAGACCTCGGGATCAGAGAGAGTCCCTGATGAACCTTCTGCCCTGCCAGCACTCCCACAACATCTCTTGCACTGCCTGATATCAGTCAGTAATTGGGACTTTTGTAATGAGAGGTGGGGAGCACTAAAGGACAGATGAGGTGGAGTGACATTAAGCAGCAATGGTTAGGAATATTGGCTTGGGTTTTTTTGTTTGTTTGTTTGTTTGTTTTCCTTGGGTAATACATAAGTGTAGAATTAGGGCTAAATAAGCAGGTTAGGGGTTTTGTTTGTTTGTTTGTGGGGTTTTCTTAAGAAGTAGATTAGGACTCTGAGACAGGACATCTCCACAGCCTATACAATTGCCAACCATGTCACCTCTTACTTCAGTCTTACAAATACACCTGGACTGGCTGAGATGGTTGGTAGAAGTGTGAGAAGGGAAGAAAGCTGTGACTGTGTCCCACGTATCCTCTCCCTAGCTTGAATATTTCATCTGGGGCAGCAGGGAGGAGGGCTGCAGGAGGGAGGTTTTCTGAGCTTATGGGCAACAGGGTCATGGCTATCTGTTAGTGAGGAAAAGCAACTTCTTTCAGTTCCCAGCTTGTCTGGGCCACCAGTGATGAAGAAATGCTGCTCTAACTGTGTAAGCTAAAAGGTCAAATGGTCCATCTGTTTGTGTGTATTTCTTTCTCACTCCATGTCATGCAATTAGCACCTCTGTCTGTTGTCCAAAACAGATTCTTATTTTGTCTGTGCTTAAAGCCAAACCCAGATGCAGGTACAGTTGGATACCCTATCACAACATTGTATTCAAATTGTTTCACAGTGAGTTTAAAGACTGAATAGATTGTTCCTGTCAAATAAAAAGGAGAGTGTAATGAAAGAGCGAGAAGATCATGTTGTAGTCTGCTCACTGATTAAGCTATTTTGAAACTTGGAAACAATTTTAATAAGTATGTAAATCTGCACATTCTACCCTAGGTTTTGTACCCAAAGTAAAGGGTTTATTTAATAACTAAAAATTCAGAAATGTTTTGAAGAATGTTTTTTGCTTTATCAGGACAAAAGTTGTTACATAGATATATATGTATATAGGTACATATGTGCATTTCTCTTCCTTTCTTTTTCAGTATAAATTAAAAGAGTTCAAAGATGACTAACTTCATTAATGATTTTATGGATCCCCAAGCACAGTCTTGTCCAACACTGCAACAGTCAGAGTTCCCAGCGTCAGGATGGAGATAAGATTGCTGTCATCTTTTCTATTATTTCTACTCTTTACACAATAGAACAGACAACCAGCCTTGAGTATCGGTTCTTTGCTTACTGAGATCCCAAAAGAACTGGTACCTCCTCATTGCAAAATACTCACGCACATACAAGCAGAGTGGAAGTCAGCTGAGACAGCCTTCACACCACTTCTGTGGGTGGGCAAGGCCCAGCCTGAGGAAACACAGTGGTTGCCCCGGCCATGCTCAGTGTAAGGCACTGCCCCGCAGCTCAGCCCTGACATGGGCTCTCTGTTTGCGTGCGGTTCCCTCCAGTCTCTGTCCTTAGGGCGTGGGGTTTGTGGCACAGGTCATCAATCAAGTCAATGCATATGTGTGTGTGTGTTTTGCAATGAGGAGGTACCAGTTCTTTTGGGATCTCAGTACGAAAAGCGCCGGAACGTGGCATGCTGTGCAGAGTTCCCAGATGTGGTGGAATTGGCCAGCCTCACTGTTCCTCACATCTTTATAGTATTCTTGCAAGTGAACAAAGCTATCAATCTTTTACCTCGACAATACCAAACAGTCTGTGTGGTACATGGAGGTTCACTTTGGGCATTATGCTCTTACACATCTCCATAGGAACAAGCTCATACAAGACATAGTCAAAGGCAGCGCATGCTGGCATAACAGTATGTGCTCAGCTTTTAGCAGTCACTCAAGCGCTAACACGTAAGTCTCCATAGCCAAGGACTACGGTTATATTCTGCCTATATTCTGCTTGAAATCACAAACTACTAGTTAAATGTCTTTCTCAGTGCCCCACTGCAGTGTGCGTGCCTGCGAGGCTCTGTGTTTGCGGGCATGTATGCCAAGCTATTCCTGATACAGCCTGTCCCTTGCTTGGTCCACTTCATAAATTGATCTAAATGGTGCCCATGGATGGGTGTTCCTTTTTGCCACATGGAGCTAACTTTTGCAGGATATTTCAAGCTAGAGTGCTACTGTAGGATGACGTTTAGACCTGGCATCTAGAGTTTCAGTAGTGATTAAATAAACTCCTAGAGCAACAGGTTTTCAGTTTGCTGCATTTCCAGTATATTGAAGAGACATGTAGCACTCTAATAAAGCATATCTCTTTTTTTTTTCTCTCTCTTTATACTTCAGATTTTTTAATACAACTTTGGCTAGAATTTATTTGATCAGTTGGTTGATTAGTTGTTTTTCAAGTACTAACATAAAAGCCAGACCTGGGGATTTCATGAAAACACAGATTGCCAGAATCAAACCTTTGTAACACTGCCATAGTTTGGCATGTCTTTTCTATGATCTTGGAGGAAACTCAAGCACAGATGTAGGCTGAAGGTTGTGTTTGCTGTACTTCAAAGATCCATATATATCTATTAGACCATGCTTCATAAAGTGACACTAAAAATAGTGTCACAACTTGGGATGAAGACATTCTCCCTCGCTTTTCCTGTCTTGATGACTGAAACGTGCATAGATATGTCAATGATACACATAAAGCTTAAAAAATTACTAGGTTGAAATTTCTCCAAGTTCTAAGTTTCTTTTAGTGCTAAGGCTAATGGTAGAAATTATATCCAGAGGTATTTTATAAGTGGAATTTTACTTCACAAATTCGTCTAATTATAACAGAAAGAACTTTTGTTACACCTCTTGTCTCTTGACATATGACTTATGATTCTAATGTCTATCCTTCCTTGAAGTTCTAAATGAGTATGTGTTCATTGATCCACTATGCCACTTAAGACAAAATGTTACCTGCATAATTCTGCTGTATTGGCTGTGATCATTGCACCAGCAGTTCCACAAAACCTGAAGTGAGCAAATTGTTGTGTCTGTTAGGCAGATGATCTCAGATGCTAAAAGTAATTAAAAAAAAATTCCAAGTCCCTTTACCATTTTCCCGTAGAATATCCTGTTTTCAAGTTAAATTGTCCAAGTAGCTTCCCTATTTCTAATTATTCCTCACTTTTTCACCTTGATTATTATTATCTATAGCTTCTGAGTGTTCTTTGTTTTACAAAGTAGATTATTTTTTTGAGCTACAGAAAGCTTAAGTAGTATGAAGTAGTAACAAACAGGGGTGCAGAGAAGAGTCATATCTAGACTGAAAAAATACTTCTGCTCTATTATTTATAGAGTATACTTCAACAGTTCAGCAGCCCAAAGAGGTAGAAAAAGAAATGTGGAATTTCAAATTGAAATAATCTGTGCTGAAATACCCTTAGGCATTCTGATTTAAAATTAGGGTTTTTTTGCAGTCCAGTGTCTCTCTCTCCATATGTACACCTGGAACTACAGCCAACTAGAGTTTTGCAGCGGTAACTTCACTACATACCAGAAAATGAACGAAGGGTGTTAATGGCCTCTGAGTGCTATCTCTTGCTACAGACAGATAAGGTATATGTTCTCCTGTCACTCAATATCAGAAAAAAACCACCAGCCTAGGTTCTAATATTCAACTGAACTCCTGAGTTGTTACATGGAAGAGAAAAATAGCAGCGACCCTTGACTTTTCTTTTTGTGTTACTCTTGATTTGATAGATGTGTGCCATGCCATCTGTTTATTGTTTTTTTTCCAGTCCTATTTTTTTAGGCATTTTACGTTTGGAAGCCTTCCTATTGGTTCTGTATCTTTTTCAGTTCTACCTTACTGTCTTTGAGATGGTCTAAAGTACTCACATTCTTAAAAATTGAGTATGCCCTGGATTTACTATAGTGACATAAAGGTGGTTTTAGCTTTTTATTCCGTTCCTTTTCTAATATTCCAAGCATATAGCTTGCTTTTTTTTTTTTTGCTTTTTTTTTTTTTATTACTACCGAGTGAGTATTGAGCTACTACAAGTACATAATAATCCATTCCACATCATACTTGGATCTTCCTCCTGTTAAGAAGAATGGATTAATCTTTTTTTTTTTTTTATGCTACACGTAGGCAACTGTTGCATTGCAAAGCAGACAATTTATGAACAGGGACAATGACCAGAGATACGCTGCAAAGCCTCCTGTTCTGGCGTCTGGAATCTATAAAACTGAACGGTGCTCTGGGACTGTTGAAAAATATGCAAATGAAAAGTTGTTTATATACTGGGTGTAAAACAAGTTGATAGTATGCCTTTAAATTATTGGTAAATTCTTTTATTATGATTAGTTCACCATTTCTTAGGTCTAAAATACTGTCAGCTGGGTTGTATATATTTCTAATTAAAAGTTACATATGTCATTTATTCAGTAAAATTGATTGTTACTTTTCTTCGTAATACAATTGTTAAGCCAATGGCAAAGAACATAACACTGATCATAAAATGGACTCCTATAAAATATTGTAAAATAGAGAGTGATTAAAGCCTAGCAAAGAACTTAAGGAAAAAACATCATGTAGCTACTGGGACTGTAAGTAAATTGCTTGTTTAAAAAAGAAAAAAGGTTAATGTCTAACTTGGGGGAAATGGAATTGTTTGATAGCTCAATAGAGAAGTGACCCACCTGTATCTCAGGCTTGAAACAATATGAACTAATATCCTAAATTGCGAGGAAAGCTTTGTGGTTTTAGTGAGCATAATGGTGGTTAACCTTTTTAAGCTGTTGCATAAGCCAAGAGTTTCTAATATACCGAGAAAACATTTACATAGTTTGTGGAAACTGCACAAAATCACCTAGTCCCTAAACTGCTAAGGACTTCAAACTGTTTCCACTTTTATAATTTTTTCTGAAGAGGCTGAATTAAGAAAATTAACAGAGCATTGCCAGTTCAGAGAGCTTAAATGATGCATTAAGGGACCAGTTAGTGTGTGTATGTACAAAAAGAAACAACCTAAAAGTGGTTATTAACTGAGGGTAATTTAACCCTGCCACATGCCCTAGAATTTCTGTATCAATGAAGACAGCTACTAATGATGCCAGGGAGATGCATCTATATTGTGGAATCTGTACAACAAGCAGGGAGCAGTACAAGAACAGTATGCTTAGATGCCATGAGCTTCCCTTGTTGTCTCATGATGTAAGTAATTTTCACTCAATCAGGGCAAAGTACTATTAGAAGTATAGTAATATTAGGCAGAAAAAAAACCCATTTATTTCAAAAACATAAGCAATTTACAAGATTACAGAAGTGTATATGTGAATTTATGAGTTTGCAAATTATAATTAGATCAAACTGAGAATGATACGATACAATATACTTTTATTTGTTTAGTTTAGATTATAAACTGCATGTTTAAATTATTTTACAATTCAAGAAATAAGATTTAAATTGGAACTTAATACAAAGTTATCTATTAATTGTAATTCACCAGAGGTTTATCAGACACAAAATGATCCATGGAAACCTGGATTTAAACTGCTTACTGAAATGATGTCTGATTTTATTAGATAAAAGTGGCACTGAGCAGGTCATAGCTAAGAAAAAGCAGTTTCTAAACACAAACTCCACAGCATGTTTTTCAGTAATAATGTATACCAAAATTACCAGGCAGAGAGAAGCATTATATGCTTGATGTTGGCTGATATAACTTAACCTATTAGTCTGCCTCTTTGGTTAGTAAGAAGAAAGAAAGGCTCCTCCAGAGAAGATTCAAAATGTATCTGCACTATCCTGTTGGCTTATCTTTTTCTGTGCACCATCCTCTTAGCTAACTAACTGTCCATATGTGATGTTGTCCTGGTTTGCGGTAAAACAGTACCAATTTTCTGTTCAGTAATTTTACTTTTTAACTAAGCCTCTTCTAACTGAACTGTCTGAAATTAACAGTATATTGCCCAGGTACTTTCACTCCCAGAGAGATAAGACTGTTTCTAATTTATTCCAAGGAATGATATGCAGAGAGGTTTATACTTACTGCTGTAACAACCAAGGTCGGCTAATTCTGTTATTTGCCCCATGGGAGGATCAGAAGCAGAAAAGCATAGAGGAGTCTCACCTGTGGGGAGGAGCAGACAGGTCAGCTGACCCAAAACTGACCAACACATATTCCATCCAATTTGCATAATGTTCAGTATAAAAGCTGAGGGATCAAAGGGTGAGTTCTCCCTCTTCAATGGCTGGTGTCCAAGGAAGACTCTGTCTGTTCGTCTGCCTTTGATTCCAGTCCATGCATTCCTGACTCCAGATCCTGAATGCAGTTCCCATCCATTGCTGAGTCCAGTCTGGGAATTTCCCAGGGCCTGCCGGTGATGGGATCATCATGCTGGGAGCTTGATACGGTTTTGTATAAACTGTATATATTTCATTATTTTCTTTATATTTTGTTATTGATATTTCATTAAAGTAGTTTAGGTTTTTTTCTAAACTCATGTGTCTCTCTCCCTCCTCACCTTGGAGAGAGAGGCGAGGGACAGCGTCTGTCATTCATCTCAGTGGCCAATCTGGCCCAAACGACGATAGATGCATATTTGTCACATCCAGGCTCTAATCTAGGGTAAGCAAAGCAGTCCTCTAGCCAGAACAGTTTAGTTATTATTAAATACTTTAGTTATGCCTGGATTCCTTACATTATTTCTGCTGTGTCCTATAAAGTAGAACATTTATATAAATCCAGACCTCCCATAACTGTTAATGGAAATGTTGGCCATGAAAGTCATGCAGTTATTGAAGTTTTGACTTGACATAGTGCTCCCAGAAGCCATACCATATTTAGCACTCCTGGTTACTCAAGTTTTCTGTAACTATATGACTTTTTAATACTCAAAAATTAGCTAAAAATGAGCTTTTTCTATCATAGAAAGAATTTCAAAAGAAAGCAAAACAAATTGAATGGAAAATTCCTGAAGTAGTTCATATAAAAAATTAAGTAAGAATTAAGTGAAGAGGGGTTTAAACCTGTCTTTCTACAATCACAGGAAAATGTCCTATGTCTTTGAGTTACCAGTTATTTTTTGCTACATAATGCCATCTTGGACCTAAGAAAAATGTCCTGTAGAAAGCTGTATGAAAACTGGTACATTTCACCTCCAAAGGAAAATATTACAAATCAGCTCCACTTGTAAAGGGCATAAGAAATCCAAAATGGGGCATAGATTGTGTCTTTCCCCTTATTGGAAGTTAAAAGAGGAATTACTGACATCAGAGTATTTTGGTGCAAGTCTTGTTGCAAGATGCATCCTTTGGCTGTTAGAAGAGTTCCCTTCTTATTCTATAAATGTTTGTGGGGAAGATAGGTGTTCTATGCAGTCTTTTCTTAGGAATGGCTTCCTTCATGGATGAAATTTTTAGCTCTAGACATAAGATTTCTGTAATCCATAAGGCTTTCAGAAAGAGGTTTATATGATTTTTGGTTTGGCGAAAGATGTACTATTGAATTATTTGCTTTTTCCTTTTAGTCTGAGAAAGACTTGGTCATTTACAATAATAACTAAGGTTGTGACCAAGGGATAGAAATTTCTGTGATAGCTCTATTCCTATAATTCACTAATCTATGTAAATGGCACTATGAAGAATAACAGGGTCTAACATGGGACTAGGATCTGTGATGGTGTGAATCCACAACTCAATAGACTTATGCAGATTTATACCATTTGAGGTTATTACCCATAGACTACTAGAGGACATTTGCTGGCACATACAGATACCTTCATTTCACAGTTAAATTAACTTTGCAATTATCAGGATCTGATTCATTCCCTAAAAAGCCCTAATGATACCTATGCTGCTGAGTTAAAAGAAACCACATTATATTAATCAGATTCTGGCTATCTTTAAAAGAAATAACTCTTCTTTCATTGTGGTGGGAAGAGTTCTTATTTTCAAATATCAGTACAGGCTGCATGTGCTCAAGACCTCAGGAAATAAGGCAATATATCAATGAAATATGTCAATAAACATATGTACTGGACTATTAGAGCAATAAAGCAAGTAATTAACATTTCTAACACATTTTTTCACTCTGGCAGTTCAAGCTGTAAAAATGTACCTAATATTGCATTTTATTATTTGAGAAATGGTACATTGTCATGCCCACATAAATGTAAAACGAAAAACTCTTCTAGATAGAAGATATAATTGCAATCCAATAATTTGCCAATTTATCTTTAATGGTACTAATGTTGGAATATTTATTTTTAACCACAAAAGCCTAAGATAAGCTAAGAAGGTTATCTGGAATAGTTAACATGGATTCACCAAGGAGAAATCATGCTTGACCAATCTGGTAGCTTTCTATGTTGGCATGACTGGATGGATAGGTGAAGGGAGAGCAGTGGATGTTGTCTACTTCGACTTTAGCAAGGCTTTTGACACTGTCTCCCATAACATCCTCATAGATAAGCTTAGGAAGTGTGGGTTAGATGAGTGGACAGTGAGGTGGACTGAGAACTGGATGAATGGCAGAGTTCAGAGGGTTGTGATCAGGGGCACAGAGTCCAGTTGGAGGCCTGTATCTAGCGGTGTTCCCCACGGGTCGGTACTGGGTCCAGTCTTCTTCAA
>VXAK01025280.1:5206-65438 GCA_013399435.1 Arenaria interpres
TTCTCATGAGATTTTCAAGGGGAGGGTAATATTGGAATTAAAGGTGAAATGAACTACTCAAAATTGTACTGAAGTGCACAAGAGCAGATTCCTAAAATTTGTCCTGAATATCAACTCATTAAAGGATTCCTCCTTTCCAGATAAATTTCTACAACATATATGTCCATTTTTAAATTATATTTTATAGTATTTATTTAATAAACATCAATACAACAAAATAAGCTTCCAAAATGTCATGAGGTTTCTGTGCTTGAGGTAAGGCATGATTCTTAAAGTGAAATGAAAAAAACTCTAAAATTACACACTGATATACTCAATATATTTTTTCAGTTTGCTTGAAAAATCGTCTTGCAAAAGGGTCTTCGTTTTTCAAATTCCATGACCACAGCTGAAACACATAATCTGAAAAGAAGTGCTATGAAGACATAAATCTTCTTAAAAATCATAGATTTGCCATGCCATTATTGCTGCTCCTTGGCAAACCATGCAGTCATTTTCCATTCATTTAGAATTCAGTCAAGTAAGATCGATTCAGGCTTTGCTTGTCTGTATCCTGTGATGTAATGCCATCTAATGAAGCTGCAAAGTATAAAGTCTGACTTCAGCCAGCAAGACCATTATAATGCTCATCCTTATGTTTTGACCTTTAAGTAAGAGTGTAAGGCAATGAGTGCTGCCTCTAACTAGCACTTGTGGCAACATGTTGAGTACAAATATGGATGATGGGTCTGTTGCTATGAATCATCTAGATAATGTTACCCAAACAAATAATTTATATCAAATGAGAACACTTCGTTAAATAAACACTCTGACTGCAAAGTCAAGCATTCAAAATTTAGGAAATGGTAGAACTGAGATGGACCAGTTCAGCTTCAGTTCAACTCCCCTAAAAACTGCCCTGTTACATTTAGGTTAGAATGTAATAATATGTGCAGATATAATTTTTCCACAGATGTGCTCAGAGACAGTGGCTTAGTGAGTAGCTACGTTTGTTCAGTCTCTGTTGTAGTGTGCATGTAGCTCATGAAGACACAATCTGAACGCAGGACTAAACATTTCCTGGTAGATCTTCTTCTGCTATGCTTTAGAAAGTTAGTGCTTCAGAAAGACTGATCCATCCTCTCTCTTGCCATATGTGCACATTCACACATGCAATCGGGAAGGGTATTTTAGAAGATTCCGATAAGGCATGTTGTGATCATCACATCTTTATAAGGCCTATGCAAGACAGAGGCACCTATCTCCTCGTGCAGTTCCCATGACATTCTCCCAGCCACAGAAGTTGGGAGACCCTGGGAGAAGGGGTCCTTTCACTCTCTGCAGCCTTGGAGTGCAGCATGCTTGGTCCCCCCCGAGGCTCCCTCACATGTAGTGCAGATGGTCCATGAGACCTGGTAGTACGACCAAATAATGACGAAATTTGGGCAGGTTTCCAGAGGACTGTCTGATCTTTTCTTTATATATTTGGTGCTATGGGAAGAAGGTTCTCAAAAATTCTAGACTGCACAGTGTGGCTGAGCATAAGTTTCATTAAAAAAAAGAAAAGTATGAATAAAACAAGTTAGTATGCCTTCAAAGCATGATAAAAAAATCAAATGTTCCTTGTGACAACGGGGGGAATAGAATAGGTGGAAACTGTTACCTCTGGATTGCAAATATCAAGACCCAGACAGAAGAAATCTGCCAAAAGCTATACAAAAAATCCAAGGCCAAATGGGAATTAATAGTTTTATTCTCCCATCTCTGCTTATTCTTCTTAACCTTGGTGCACTTCATTATCCACATATTGCATTGTATTTTTCAGCACCAGTACTCAGCCTTGACGGAGAGCTCGAGAGAGGCGCTTTGCAGTCAGCTGGAATCAGCCAGGCACAAATAATTGTCTTGTGAGAACATGGCATTTTCTTTTCCCATTCACTGTAAGTCAGAGCATCCCCACAGTGACCCGCTGTGTGCATTGTGCACCAGGTCACAATGCCACGTTGCCACTGGTTGTGGTTTTCTGCAGCTCTGTTTACCAGTGCACGTTAACTTCATCGACTGGATATGCAAGGAAATTAAGAAATATTTTAGCAAGCAGTAATGCAGGATGCACTTTCAATAAAAGTGAAATAATCTTGTTATGTAAATTTCCTCTTGACACAAAAAAGAAGTGAGAACAACCTAGAGCAACACAAGAATGCAAGCATCTGCAATACAAACATCACTTCCAGAGAAAAATCCCAATTACTTTGAAGTAAAGGGCATAAATTTCATTGTATTTGATAGACAGAATCCTACCACTAACATCTACATTTACACAAGGAATCTGTTGGAAAGCTTGCCTCTAGTAGGGAGAAGGGAATGGGAATTGAGGCAGGTGAACAAGAGAAATTGCTTGAGAACAGTTTGTTTTGTTCCAGCTCAAAACTCATTACTCACCTCAGTGACTCTTCAAGATCCACTTTAACTGCCTATTGCATAAATTCTGATCATGTTGAGTTGTTTGATGATCTAGGCTGCCAATCTAACTTATTACAGATGAGGCAATAGAAAATACATTTCTATTTTCCTTTCTTTGATTCAACACTGCGCATTTACCTCTCCAGCCAGACTGAAGAATCACCTGTTACTTATATTTCACTTGCCTTTGACAGACATATAATCCAGAGGTATTTTCTAAGCATCCCTGGGTCTGCATAATGTTTTCTCAGGGCAATGTCCAGTTCATTTTGATTTTTACAGTGCTGAGTGAGAGACATCCCTCAATAATCTCATGAAAATAATTCACGAGATTAGATTGCTGGCTATTTTACATACATACTCCCCTCCTGGAATAAATATCTTAAAACACAGAATTATCTTTCTGAAGCACTGTGCCAGTAGATTGAGATGGCTTCTCTTAGCATTTACGTTTTTTACAGTTTGCAGTAACTCCAATGAAATCTGAAGAGATACTTTGCAGTGAGTGTAGAAAGAATCACATTCAATGAATGCAAGATTTATACCATCATTGCAATCCAATTACAAGATAGAATCTCTTTTTTTCTCTTTTATTTTTTTTTTCTGCAGAGAGTTCGTCTGAAAATCTACTGCTAACGGCTAACAGGGAGAGGGTTTAGATTATATAGGCTGTTGTTTATTGAGAAGAGCCTTTCCAGAAGTATATGCTTTGTATCAAGCACTAAGGAGAACCCTCTGCTCTCCTTAAAAGGCTCACTGGTAGCAGGTCTTGCCTCAAGAAAGCAAGCTGGCAGTTTCTTAGCTGGGAATTTACACTCCGAAGTTACACAGAGCTTTGATAAAGCACACCCGGAGAGGTTTGGCAAGGGGAAGCTCTCCACAGCCAGGTTTCCACTGGCAATGGCAGGTTTTTTTGGGAAATCCGTGCCCCGTTCTTTTTGCGCTCTTTTCCAATGAGCCAGCTTGATCAGAAAGTTGTTTGGAGGGAAATTGCAGTGGCACTTGATTGTTAAACATTATTTATATCACCTTTATACGTCACATATGGCTTCTGCAGCTAGGTCACTTGATTCTGCTGTTGCTGGCTAATCAATAATTTTGGTATCACTCCTTACAAGTTTCTTAATTTCTACGAAGAAAAGAGAGACATGGGGATTCATTATCTTGGAAGAGTTAGAATTTTCCTAACAAAAATTTGAGCCCGTTCCTCTAAACATATGTTGGTATCTTTCCAATGGCAATCACTGCAAAAAACCCCAACCCAATGAATCCCATGCCATTACTTATCAAAGCCACTTTCCTCAAACCACACATCAGAAATCATATCCCAGATCATGGTGTACCAGACCAAGTGTGCAGACAGGTAAAGATCTACTGTCATATTTTGTAAGCTTGAACGAACTGATCAAGCGTGTTTTTCTAGGTCTTTAGGCCTGGTCCTTTTCCCTGTTTCCGCTAACCCTTCGTTTCTCTAGAGGGAAACTTAGTTTACTCTTGTGGCCAGCCATTATTTTAAATAGTTGGCCAAAAAGAGAGGGTTGGGTTTTTTTACCAAATGTGGATTTTCCAGCTAGCAGGAAAGTCTGTGGTACTGTAGTACTGTGGCCTGGGGAACCCTGGCATTGGTGGCTCTCCTGGTGCCACAGACCCTAGAAGTTCACTTTTGTCCCCCATCAGGTCCAGTTGTAGAGCACCTGCATAACACAGGTGACTTTCATTAGTGTCCTATTAGAAGGGGATATTTAAAAGTGAGGCCAAATAAGCATTCTATGCACAAACAATAAAAAAGTGTCTTTTGGTATTGGTAAATTGATCCATGCAGTACAGTGACTGTTAAAAGTGATAATAACAAGAATTGTTCCAAACAGATAAAAATCAATTTACATTATGCGTAAGCTTGCCAAGCAGAAAAAGGTCCAAGACTTTATTATTTGGCAACTTTCAACCCTATTTTTCAATTTATGTACAGCTTTTTTAGCAGAGAGTGCATTTTCCTCTTTTTTAACAGACTTATATAACCATAAAACTGAAACTGTTCAAAACTGTAATGTTGATGTCCAAAATGTGTTAGGCATCAGTTCAAGAACTTGGAAGAAAATTAGTTACAAGTCTTTCTCCCCATTTTTGCAATCAATTTGAAAATCAGATATTTGGCTCCAATTCAGACAGTGAGATTCTGGTTTGTTTATTCTATTAACTTTGATTAATGTTTTTCAAGCAGTTGGAAATTTTCAAGTGAAAAGAACTATAGGAAAGTGATACAATGTGAAAGTATGATACAACAGTAAATATTTAATAATAGCATTTTCCTTTTTAAATAATTAGAAAATCCCGATAGAATCAAATTATTGTAGGCTTCTAATTCCTCAGTGTCTTATTTTTCAGTTGAAAGAAAATTTAGCTCTGATGACCCCTCTGCCACTCTGAAAAGCTTGTCCAGACTCCTCTGAAGTCAGTGGAAGGACATCAAACGCTTTCACCAACTCTGGATCAATCCCTGAAAACTTTTACTTGGAAAAATATTGAATGCTAAATTTCTTCTCTTGTACCTTGGACCTTTTTCGTCACTAGGACATTTTCAGAATAAAACTTTTATTACTTTTCAACAGGGTGTAAAATGGTGTAATCTAGTGTAAAGCATGATGTAAAAGTAGTGTAAAATTGAATTCAGTGGAAGCTCAAATGATTACCCAGAAAATTTCGGTATCTTCCTTTAAGTTAGTTTAAGGATTAAATCAGTGTGGATTTCTGAGATTTTTGTCTGAGTACTAGACCTATTGAATCAGCCAAATTCTGTGGCAAACACAATTCCTAGAAACAGCCCCCTCTTGTTTTTGTTATCCAATTAATGTTAATTAATCAGCAGAATATGAAGAACATGAGCAGTGCAGACAAAACAACATTGACTGCCAGAGTTGTGTGAAGTAATCATACATGGAAATTCAGTATATAAATGGACAGACAAATTCCTTTGGTTTAAAATTACTTTTTAATGCAATGCCTGGATCTGAAGAGCCTACTCTAGATCAGAGACATTTTCAACCCATACACATTTTGGCACAGAAGTTCTAGATATTATATTGAAAAGAAAGGTCCTGTAATTTCATTATTTAAAATACATATAATTATTTAAAACATGAAAACATGCCATTGTATAAAAACATCATCAAGTAAAATAAACTTCAAGTTGTTCTTCTCATAAATAATTCTGGTTTCTCGTTATGCACTGCTTAGCATGTAACTTATGGCTCTTGAAAGTGTCCCAGATTCTCTAGGACGAAATAGCGTCCAAACAGCATTTCAACCTCAATCCCAGGGGAAAGGATGTAGAACAAAACCTCTTTTCTTGCAGGGCCCATGATGCTGCAATCCGAGCTGGGCTTCCTGAGCTGTGCAGAAGGCAAAGGGCAGCAGAGGGACACTGACATTTCCATATTAGACTCTGTCTAAGGACAGTGCGCCGTGGTCCAAGGAAGGTGTTAAAACTATTGGGAAAAATCCCAGGCATGGAGTATGTGCTGTCCCTTTCTGGGTACGCATCTTTTGGGGGTGTCCCATGTTGCCTTTATGGTCCCCAGACCTCCCTCCTTGTGATGCCAGGCGGCTGCAAGGACCAGCACTGCATGGGGCAGGGATTCCCAGCTGTGGGAGCAGATCAGGATACATGAGGACCATCAGGCTGTCCCCCAGGTGGTGGCTGCATTACACCCCGAAACATCCAGACTACCACGTCTTAAAGGCTATCCTGCCTAAGGAATTGCAAGGTCTATTTGTATAAATATCTGCATCTTATCATTGGAAACCTACGGGAAGTCTTGTTCCCACTCTGCTGGAGCAGGCAAGCTGCAGGTAATGAGCGCTCCCCGGAAAGATACAAATGTGTCCTTCATCCTTCCACATTTTACCTTTCTAATTGGATTGTGTGGGGCCTGCCCCATTCATGTCACTTTTAGTACTCCGGTGAGGCAAAGGAAAATTTCTCTCTGTAGCTAAGATCATAATATTTTCAGCTTTTTTTTTTAACTTTTATTTTTGCATTCATTTCCCTCAAGAAGGAGAAAAATTACTCTTGATTACAAGTGTGCTAAACCTAGCAATAAAAATTATACACCAACATTTCTATCAAGGAACCTTCATTATAATGATTATTAGAGTTGTAGAGTGAAGCACCACCGGTATTAAGTATTTTTGTGGCCTTCAGGGACTTGTTCCTCATGCTCTATAGTTTTTCTCCATGTGTTTGTGCGCTGTGCTTAATGGTGTCTGGAACAATAGAGAATAGTGCAGTACAATAATAAAGCTAAGTCCTCTCACAGAGAAACTTCATATTAATTTTAAAAGAAACTTTAGTCATTTAGGGACTGCAGGGTTAGGCTAACAATATTACATGAGCTTCATTCCAAAGTCTATCCTGATAACATCAGCAATTTTGGTTCAGAGATGAGGATACAAATAATTAGATGGGAATTATTTTCCGGAGCCATTAAAAACAGTAGGTGAGGGGGGGAAATTACAGCTGTGGGATAAGGTGATTATTTATCAAAGAATATATTTCAACAGATTTTCTCAGCTGTTAAGAGACTGCTAACAACGAGCATGAAGTTATACAAATGACTTACAAATGTCTCTTTGAAAGCTGTTTCAATTGACTTCAGTAATACATTGTTTACCAAATATTTTCCTCATCTTAAGGCAGTATGTGGGGCTAATTTGCTGCTATTCGTTCTGATGGTGAACATCCTAGCTAAGTATTAAAAATATACTGTAAGTAATTTCAGTTCATTTAAACACAACATTACAGAACGTGTTCTGGAATAATGTAAATATTGTTTTAAGTGTATGAAATTACTATCAAATACATTAGTGGACATTTTGGGGGGTTGAGGTGGGGATTTACATTTCATTTATAGAAGTACAAACAATGTGCAAGGAATTGTCATTGTTTTCTTGTAATGCAAGTGACCCTCACATTTTTGTGTGGGATGCAGAAGGAATTAATCAAATTTTACAACCCAGTCAGGATATCTGAGTGCTGGGTAAATATACACTGTGGAAGTGGTGGTGTAACATCATTGCCAGTGACAGCTTGCGTCATGGAAACCAAAATCTGAATAGGAACAGCGATTTCTCTTCTTACTTTCATATGGCATGAAAGGTCCATGGGAAATTTGTTTTCATTAATGCATTCTTCACTGATGGCAGCAGGAAAAACATTTTTAGTCTGGAAAAAACGAATCAACCTTTTTTTTGAAGTGGTAAATATCCATAAGTTGTTCTTTGTAATTTAAAACTTCTTCAACATATGCTTTGCATTCTGATGTAGTAGAGACTTGAAAATCATTGCATCAGATTCTTTCATGTTTTTGTTACAGCGCTGCCACACAGACCCCCCTCCCTATTCCTTGAGAAGCTATTTCTGGTATCTAACTGCAACTGAGGCTTCAGACCCAGCACCAAGCATGAGGTAGAGCTTTCACAGGGAATTTTATGACCATTGTGGGCTGTGAAAGACTATCACAAGATTTTCATGTGTTGTATGTGCATGACATGGCTCATGTAAAATAGAATCCCGGAATGGCTGAGGTGGGAATGCACCTCTGGAGATCACCTTGTTCAACCTCCCCATGCAGAGCAGGGGCAGCTGGAGCAGGGATCTCAGGGCTGTGTGCAGTCAGGTTTTGAGTATCTACAAGGATGGAGATGCCACAACCTCTCTGGGCAACATTTTCCAGTGTTCTGTCAGCCGTATAATAAAAAAAGGTTTTTCCTATGTTTTGGTAGAATTTCTTGTATTTCAACCTGATTCCTTTTTCTCTAAATTTTTTACATTATATTTTCTACTAACCCTAAAACCACCTTATAGAATGGAGTAAGGTTTAGGATCCTATAGAAGGATTTGGTTCTTCAAATCAGTTAGATGCTGTTATACATTCTATGCTAAGCCTTCCTTTCCCTTTCACAATTGAGTTTACTTCTCTATCATGGGCAGTGAATAACCAGAATGAAACAAATATGTCTCCTTCCTGTGTATGTTCCTAATTTTCTGCAAGTTGCGTCCCTCGGTCTTTGAAAATTCACTTAGAGATGCAGGTTTTTTATGACATATATTGAACACATAGTAAGTATATCTATAGCTCCAGTCTGAAGTGTTAGGTAGTAAGCTGAAAGACTTATTATCAAGAGGCTTAAAATTATAATTATTGCCACTTTGGAGAAAGAAGAGGTCTTATGAAAGTGTTTAAATTGATCAAGCAATTACTTTTCATGCTTTTTTTAATTCCTATTCCCCTCTCACAAATATTTGTTGGAAACCAGTAGTTTCATTTCACTTCAATAAGCACCAGAATACTTTGGGAAAAAGATTGGCTTTAGGCAGATGTTCTGTTTAGCCAACTTCTTTTCTTTGGAGGGAAAAGAAAAAGATGTCAACACAAACACAAGTCTGTGATTGATGAGATGTTTTAGGGCATCAGGGAATATTTCCAATTTAAATTTGTTATGCCCTTAATGATGAAGAAACGAGGAGATCCTGAAAGCTTATTTAACTTACTTAAACTTACTTATTTGTTGGCCTCCTAAGGGCTAGGCTTTTGCCAAGAATGAAATAAAATAAATAAAAAAATTTTTTTTCTTCTGTTGAGTTAGCAATTTTTTTAAATTTTAACTTACTTTTTGAAAGGCATTATTTGCATTGGTACACAGCTGTGCCAGCCTGGCATTATGAATATGATTAAGTGTGTGGTAACGAGTCCTTGAATACAGTGCATTTTTTTTATTTGACCAGTCAGTTTAGCACAAAACTGACAATTCCTGTGGGCAATGTCAGCTGTGAGACCAAGAACTCAGTGGTGCCAGTGATCAACATCTGGTCTATTTTCTTAGAAAATCAGGATTGATTTTCTAAGAATAACTGGGCACAGTAACCAATGGGTATTGATTATTTCCGCAAATGGCTTTCTCCTATTAGACTTGTTTCCTTGCCATTAGTAAGAAAACACTCATTAGGAAGAGGGATTTGAACCCTGAACGACTTCACAAGAAGGGAACTCTGTCATTCATGTCAATTCAGATTTGTATAGACAAATTTGTAACATTCAGTCATATAAGAAACAAACATTCCTTTGGAACTTGCATGGGTAAACAAGGAAAAAAAGAAAGACTTTTATGTCATCACAATATTATTCTTTCTCATCTAGACAACCCAGTGAAACTTTCCTAAGAAGACCTTCCCAGTTCTGAATAAACTGCCTCCTTTTCCAAGCATCAGACTGATTTACTTGATCCTGCCTTAGGAACATATTATTTTTAGGAGTTTTGCCCATTTGGTTTGCTAAACAAATACAACTGTAAAATTAATGTTTTTTGCCTGCCCTTGTGTGTTTAAGACCTTGTTCAAAATGAAATCTTTTGGAAGGATCAAAAAATATTCCTCTACTGTATTTCTGGGTTATTATTTTCTCCAAGTTCTCTATTTAATGTTGTAATAATTCTTATGATACAATGGCTTTCATTTGAAAGAAGGAAAAAAGTGTTTTCTTTGCTCTGCACATCTAGCAGATGCTCTGGATTTTATCTTTCCGATTTTTAACTCATTTATAAACCTGTAAGGTTTCTTCTGTTTCATGGCAGGAGACAGTGTCATATGAGGGCAACTGCCTTGGCTCATAGCAGTTACCTGAAGGAGGAGGGATGAGGAGGGACCAGGCAGCACCTGCGACTGGTAGAGCTCTTAGAATGTTGCTCTTTTGACACTGTGGACAAGGCCAGGCTGGATGGGGCTTTGAGCAACCTGGTCTAGTGGGAGGTGTCCCTGTCCATGGCAGGGGGGTTGGAACTCGATGATCTTTTGGGTCCCTTCTAACCCAAACCATTCTATGATTCTACGACTAGTGGTCTTTTATCTGCTGAGCGCGTGCTCCAAACACAGCTTCTCCAAAAATGAGCGACGTTCAGTTCGAAGCCAAAGATACCAAAGAACATGGATTGTCTAAGTCTGAAAACGTGCGAGGCATGACAAGTCACGCTCTACTTCAAGTCAGGCTCTGGATCATTGCATTTGACTTCCAGCTTATTACCCACAGTCTGTCTGACTAAGAGGAGAATAAGTTCCTCATCACCACATGTGGTATCATTGGCAACTTGATTTCTGCTTCCACCAGCATCACCTTGCAATTCCAAAAGAAAAAGGATTTTTTCATATTG
Organism: Arenaria interpres; assembly: GCA_013399435.1. Classification (NCBI taxonomy): domain Eukaryota; kingdom Metazoa; phylum Chordata; class Aves; order Charadriiformes; family Scolopacidae; genus Arenaria; species Arenaria interpres. Next base: position 15,851 of record VXAK01025280.1, read on the forward strand.
TAGTGTCTCTCGTAATACAGAGTGCCACTTTTCTTTTACAAAGAGATGTTTAGCAAACGTGTCAGCAAATTGCAAGAGCGTTGTTTCAGTAAGCCCCCTTGTTAAATATGGAACTCTCCCTAGACACTTCTCTGCAGCCAAAGATTTAAATATTCAAATAAATATTTAATGACTCGATGGTTTTCTTCTTCACTGGTGTGAATTTTCCTTGACGTGCCAGAGGGACCTAACAGAAGAGCCAAGTGGCTTGAATCATGATAATCATGTTGCCAGTAAATGGCAAGCTGTATGTTTTGATTGGCAAAGACGCTAAGGAACATACCAGCTGTGAATTATTTCTTCTCCCTGAGTAAGGGGGTTTGCAGGACAATTAAAAATAAAGCTACATAAACTTGAGCTGGGAATGATAAAGAAGTTGGGCAAAATACCGAAAAGAGCTGAGAAAAGTCCAGAATGAGCTTCCCTATGTTGAAAACTGCACATCTACAGTCTAGCTACAGACTGCCCTATACACGTTTGGGGAAGAGGAAGTGGACAAACATGAATAAGGACAGAGACTCAGGAAAACCTGCATGTATTGTCCAGACACAGACAGTATTAGATTTTCTAAAGAAGAGTGTGCGTGTGGGAGGAAGTTGCGAATTAACACTCTTAGTAACCTATGGAAAATCTTAGTTGAGAGGTGGAAGTTGGGGATGGAAAGACCTTGTTAATCCATGTAACTCGGAGTTATCACTGCAGGAGGGCTCCCTCATGATATTTTCTAGTGACTCATCTAGCCTCACTTAAATTCATATCTATGAGGCTATTACTTTCTCTTGCTTTTTAGGAGTCATGAGCATGGAAAGTGGGAGTCCAGGCTTAACTGCCAAGAAATTGATTTTTTTTTTTGCATCAGAATGCATGGCTCCGCTCCAGTAGAACTCTCTCTTATCCTTTCTCATTTAAAAATGAGTGTTTTTTTCACTTGCTTCTCAAACATCATCATTCTTGCTGTCTTGTACCTTAAGTACTCCACAGAGCATGCCTAAATTATATTTTTTTCTTATTAGCTGTTATGGAACAAGACTCCTTCAGTACTGAATTAGCTGCAGGATACCAGCTCCAGTTACAGACCTTGATGGACACAGACTTTATTGAAGTTATTTTTTTTGTTCTGGGAAATCAGAAGACTACTCTTTATTAATAAAAAAACTAATAAAGAGTAGAATAAACAGGTACTGGATAGTACATTTAAGGAAGGAACAGGCAATATGGATGTTACCAAAGGCAGTTATGCCTCACAGAGCTGTTAGAGCCCATTCTAAGTAATATGTGTAGGTGCATGTAGTACACATGGACTTTCTGGAAGCTTTCAGCAAGATCATCAGCCAGAGCTCTTAAAAAAGCTAAAACCACTTAAAATCCCCTCCAACTAGGAAAGAAGCTCCTTTGGGGTAGACAACCGCTAAAAGATAAAGAGTGAAAACTTTTAGCAATGGTATGAGGTTACTAATGTAGCCCCATGAAAGATGCATTACTGCAGACTGTACTGTTAAATATACCCGTGTATGATTTGTGAGGAAAATAGGGAGGTGATGAAGTCTGAAGGTGATTTGGGATACTCAGCTGGAAAGATGACAGTAAGAAGCTGGAGTGTGATATCAGAGTATTGGTCAATGGGGGAATAAAATGAGAGATTAAATGCAATGTGAAGTACTGCATAGAGGGGGGGGGGGAAAGAAATCCAGTCAATGGGCTCAAAATCAGCTACCAGCAATCACTTCAGACGTGGCTTGGTTTTTCTATGTTTTCCCAAAGAACCTGCAGATAGCCTCTATTGGCCAGATAAAGTACTAAACTGGATGAATTTTCAGTCTGAACACATGACATTTTGTTGTGGTTAGAAATTTTGATTGAAAAATTAGGAAGAGATGCAGACTTCAAGAACCCACTTTAAATGCTTTTGGCTTTCTTATCCTGTATATGGTGATCAGTTTTATTTTAAGACGTTTGAACCATTAGCTCGGTAACATTGACAGAAGACAGACTTACAGAGCAATAGATATAAATTGTGTCATTCTCACCATGCAATCAAAAAAGCAGAGGAAACTTGGATGACATTGCAAAGGTGATAGGATTCAGGAATATAAGCATATGTAAATACCTGGATGCTTAGGTTTCAGGAAAGACATAAAAACTGATTTAAATCTCTTGAGAGTTCATTTCCGATCCTGTGTGACAGATAAAATATAAAGTTTTGGACAAGAAATGAATTTTAATACTAAACTGGCTAAATCTAGCATGGATTATTATATTCTGTTCACGTAAATGTCATCTAAAGTTTTAAGCTTTTTTCTTTGCTTTTTCTTTTTCTTTTTCCCCTAGTACTCCTAAGTGTTCCTGTACTGATGCTGTATTGCACTTGCATCTGTTATATTCCACTGATGCTTTCAGAGGTTCCCTTCTGTGCCATTTTCAGAAGGGTCAAGGTTCTCGGGTGGACAGAAGTTAAAAGCAGCAGCATCAGTGCCTGCTTCAGGACCCTTCAGCTCTCAAGTTGTCATACACCAAAAACCATCTGGCAGTGGCCTTTATGCACCAGCACCAACAGTGGAAGGAGCAGGGGCGTGGGAGGGACCGGCCACTTAAGGACAGCATCCCGACTCAGGGCTATCCCCTAGAAATGCCCGAGCTGTCCCTTTCCCTCTGCTGTAGTCCATGCACAGCATAGGATGGAAAGATGGCACCAAGGAGTGATACTCACCCTCAAAGACAGAGAATATTCTGTTTTCCCTAGACCCCCCTCTGCATCTGCAGAGCTGCAATGGAACAGATTTGCTCTGCCCTGACCTCTTGGCCAGGCAGCACCATGAAGCCAGGGTCATATTTTCTCCTGCTCCTTGATTTTTATTTCCGCTTGCTCTTCCCCTAGATGCTGTCATCAGTTCTGTACTGGAATGTGCTGCACATGTTTGAAAAGCATTATCTTACGTAAATCATAAGCTCAAGGGTTGTAAGCATTTGGCGATCCTTGTGTGGCAGGGAGGGGAACCTGGTCTATTGCTGAAACAGAACCTCTGGAAAGGGAGGAAGAATAAATCAGAAAATTGTTTCTGTCTGGTGAAGCAGGAAAAAAAAAATCTATGGAAAGAATTCTCCTTCATAAACTTTAGATTGCCCTTGTAGTTTATTGAGCCCAGAACAAAGATCTGATATCTATTTCCTTTCTATTACAGCTCGTGAACTCACAACTGGAATTTGCTTTTATAAAAGAATAGAAGAAGAAGAAGAAAAAAAAGTTGCAGTGAGCCAGCCCATAAAACAGCATTGGAGTCTTTAAAATTATATTATAATTGGAATTTTTAAACCTATGTAGAATCATTACTGTGCTGAAATATCTGAAATAAGATATTTTCAACATAAAGTTAAACAAAAATAAATACTAGTAACATAAGGTAGGAAATTACAAATTGAAGCACTCGGTTTAAAAGGGATTATGGCTAATGCAAAATAGGCCTTTCACTTAACACTGCTCTGCTACTCTGGCAACTATGCACCAAGAGGCAGCTGAACGGTTGCGTTATTTGTGGCTATAAAATGCTATGAGCAAAGTCAAGTTACAGAATAAATAAGCTGAGAAAATTAACTTTGTGAGGAGTCCTCTTACACTGCATGGGCTTGCTCCTGTCCCAACGGTGGTGATACAGAAAGGAAAACCAGAACAAGCTTCCTAAAAATGGCAAAACTGAGTGCCAAAACCACTGAAATCTGTGACTTTTGGTTTACTTTTAGTTCTTCCAGTCTGGGGAAGAACCCACCATTCCAAGAAGGAATAGCTCTGGTTTCCAGTGAGAAAATTGCCCATAGAGCCCACAATGCCTGCTGAGGACCAGCAGGTCCATACAGGTAAACACCAATGGGACCGCAGCTTTCTCAGGATGGGATCTGGCACTGGACCCCCGCACCCAGCCCTACCTGAGCCCTCAGAGAAGCAAACGAGGAAGAGGAGTAAGACAACCAAAACCAAGGCAGGCCTAGCAGAGGGGTAGAAATGTAGACATGGTCACTCCTACGGCTGTGCTGGTTCCCCCTTGCAGGTGCATATCAGGTTGCTGGAGCCTGTGGGGCTAATTCTGACCTACCCTGGTGCCATGTAGCACTGCTGTTATGCTGCAGTTGGTTGTGGTGTGTTGCAGTATCAGAGTGAGAGCCTGAGTTAGCTGTTTAAACTTTGAGAAAGCTCACTAGAAGTACCTTCGGACACTGAGAGAAGACCTCTTGCAGTGTCAAATTTTCTAGCCTGCAGCTGCACCAGTTATGGTTAAAAGCATAGGATTCAGATTGTCCCAGCGTAAACATGTTGCTTTGTAAGCATTTATATCTTAATTCTTCAGAATTTATTACAGGACTGGGAAAGAAGCAGCACGTGAGATAAATGGAGTGGGAAAAGAGATGTATGGCAAGAACCTGTGATGATTAGCTGAAACGATTCGGCATCACCTGTTAATTCCACCAATGTGACTATGCTGATTTATGCCAACTGAAGCTGGGGTTGTTTGTTTGCTTGTCTTAATTGCATTTGAAAAGTAAAGTATTAATTTCTAACCCTCATGTTTGCAGAGTACTTGAAAACAGAAGTGTATCTAATTGTTCAGAGAAGCAGAACACAATTATAAGAGAACCTAATGGTATTATTATTTAATCTTGTGGTATTTAAAGAAAATGATTGCTATTTTTTTCCGACTATTTTTAGAATTTGATAGGAGTTTGATATAATGGTATTTTCTCATGTGGTATCTTTCAAACAGTGCCAAAAGACAGTAAATATTACTTAAGGTAAGAAAGCTTATGCATAATAATTAGGCAAGTGTGATGGTAGCAGCTGTAGTAACTATATTACTCACTGCTTATCTGAAGAAATTGATTGATTGTGTCCTGTAAAAAGATTCCTAGAAATTTTTGAAGCTAGAATTTGCAAATATCTTTTCTCAGAATCTCACATCAAAATAGTTGAAACCTCCTTTGACTGAATGACCAGAAAAAAAAAAAAGAATTGAAATACATGGCCACATTGAAATTAATTGCAAACCTTTTATTCCTTTCAGGAGGATTTTTTTTCCCATCAGTTTAACATCGTGGAGTGTGCTGGTTTCGTTATACTAGAGATTGAATTCTCTGTCCACCAGCCAGATAGAGATGAAGAGGGCAAACCTGTGAGATGGTGAACTCAATGGCTTGGAGGAATAAAGAGCTCAGGTGGGAGGTGAGGAGCACAACATGTTTGTGCTGCACTTCTGCCTGACCGTGCTCTGTGTTGCGTGGTGTTCTCATGGGCATCGGCCAGGGGAGGGAACAGACTAAACCTTTTCTGATACCTACATGCCTGTCTTCTTCACAGTCTACATGGTATGATAGAAAGCCCCACTCACCACGTAAACAGAAAAATAGTGAAGTGACAAAGATTGTTGCATGTGAACAGTAAACATCACAAAGATGTCTAAATCTTCTTTGCCTCACATTCTTAAAGAACACCAAAAAGAGTCAAACTGACTCTGATGTAGCTGTACCTTCTCTTCACAGCCGGGTGCTCCAGAGCTGGGGGACCTTGCAGCTCCAACTGATCAGGCCTTTCTCACTGATGCTTATAAATATCTAAAGGATGGGTGTCAAGAGGATGTGGCCAGACTCTTTTCAGTAGTGCCCAGTGACAGGACAAAGGGCGATGGGCACACAGCGAGTTCCATCTCAAAATGAGGAAAATCTTCTTTACTTTCAGGGTGCCAGAGCCCTGGAACAGGCTGCCCAGAGAGGTAGTGGAGTCTCCTTCTCTGGACATCTTCAAAACCCGTGTGGATGCATTCCTGTCCAGACTGCTCTGGGTGACCCTGCTTTGGCAGGGGAACGGGACTAGATGATCTCTGAAGGTCCCTTCCAACCCCTACCATTACATGATTCTGTGATTTCTGCTGCAGCTGTTTCTCATGCATGATTATTTTTTCTTCTCTTTTTCTTCTTTTTCTTGAGGACGTTGCAATTTTGCTGACCCCCAACAGTTATCCAACAGCAGGTAGAAGCCAGGGTGGTTGACTTGGTGCCCCTCCCCAACAAAGCACAGTGCTTCGAAGAATGGCCTACAAGCCAAAGGGTATTTTGGGGGATGACAAGCTTGAAGAGTGACTCACAGGTCATGCTGCCACAGGAGCCAACTGTTCCCCCCAAGGGACCTCAGTGCTATGGGGCAGTTGGATGCAGGCAGAGGTTTTGCAGGCATGTTGGGAGTTAAGTTTTGTATGGACAACATGTGACTTAGTCATTCCGTAGATACTAGGCAAGTCATTCCGTAGATACTACGCAAGACAAAGTTCATGCATGCAAAGAGCCATATGAAACCCTGTAAAATAGACAAGATCATTCAGGAGGCTGTCCGAGGGGGTGGTAGGAGGTAGAGGCAGCTCTTTGACTGCTGCAGCCTTACTTGCCCACTCAAAGGACATTAAAGCTATTTTTAGTTCCGCCATACACTGTAGCTTGCAATGTCCTCAGCTCTTGGACCTCTACACTGGATGAGTTCAGAAAAAACTAATACTGTGCCTTTTGTTATTAGATCCTCTGCCGGGAATTCTCATTTCAGAGGATTTTTCCTGTATTAAGCTGGAAAAATCCTGGAAGTTCTTGCAGAAAGGGAAAAAAATGTGTTTTCCTCGGTGCTGCTTGCAGTTAGGTGGCACTGCTCAGGCATAGAGTGGCTCCTCCAGACAGTGCAGGCTTGCAAGCAATGTGGAATGAAAAGTGATTTCTGACAACAAAACCTTTCATTTTGACCACTGTTTCCTATAATGGTTTTCTTTGTGAAAACATAAATAAATAAAATGAAAACATCTGTCAGTGTCTGCAGGTTTTTTCTACATACGGTTCTTGTTTTAAAAACGAAAGAATATGCTGAAGAATATCTAAGCTGTAAACATATTCCAGAAAAAATATTTGAAACTTTTCCAACATTTTCTCTTATTTCTCTTGAATGTCTTTATTGCCTTGTAGTTTATGCATCAATTTATCTGTGTCTTTACCTGAATTTGAAGCCAATTATGCCAGACAGGAGTTTCACATTTGGCATGCAGCAGATTCCATAGGAACACCTTTGGTCATGAGTCTGGGGCTTTTAAGTGTCACTGCTGAATCTCAGTGACATTTGCCTTTCCTGCCCTCCTCTCTGCTGTGTCTTTTCATGAACTACTCCATGCAGAAATCGGACTGGGTTTATTGAGCCAAACCTGTGTGGCAGCACGTTTCAGAGAAAGGAAACAGCTCAAAGGCAGGCAAAACAGGCTGCCCAGAGAGGTGGTGGAATCTCCGTCTCTGGAGACATTCAAAACCCACCTGGACAAGTTCCTGTGCAACCTGCTCTGGGTGGACCTGCTTTGGCAGGGGGTTGGACTAGATGATCTCCAGAGGTCCCTTCCAACCCCACATCATTCTGTGATTCTGTGAAACTTCCACTATTGCATTTCTGGTGCTGCTGTGGCTGCAGGAGCGCAACAAGTGCAGGCACAGCCGCAGTTGTGCCACAGCATGGCTTCTGCTGGCAAAAGTTTCCACGTGGCTTTATCACGACATACTCCGCCGCCGCTTAGCTCTGATTATTCCTCTGCATTTCTAGGTGGGATTTTCTCTAATGGTTCAGTACCCTAGGCCTGATTTAGTTTATTTTTAATCATCCACCCATCCCTGAAGCGTTCCCGACTTGCCTGAAGCCCCGGGGCTGTGTGATGGGATGGTTTCGTTGTGGCTCTGCCACCTTCCCACGCGTGGCTTTGTGCCCACGGCTGCACCTGCCGCCCGGCCACCGGCTAAGAATAGTGGCCCATTAGCCAGAGTTAGTTATCTCCGAACTGCTGCCCAAGGAAAACAGATAGCAGAAAGCTCACTGCTGAGGGTCACAGAGGAAGCCTGGGGAGGAGATAAAGAGCACAAGGCTCTTAGGGTGCCAGCGGGGCGCTTTGGAAGCACTATCTCCTTTCTGCCCCTGTGTCTCCCTCCAAGCGCTGGAGTGCTCACCAGGAGATCCACGGGGAGTTTGAGGACAGGATGAGGGTTGGATTAATGAACTTGCAGAAACTGAGCTTTGCCTAACGCTGCTGTCAGGAGGAAGGTCTTGTTTCAGCAGCGTAGCGACCGCAAGATGAAAAGGGCCAGGAATGAGAGGGAAAGGCGAGACGGTGTCTCGCTCTGTAATGTAGTTTCCTGGTAGGGGAAATGCTTCTCATCCTGTGGTGCTCTAGAAAGACTCCCACTGAGCAGAGCAAACTGGGCTCACAGGACTCAGGATTTATTAGTGCTCCATTGCCCTCATAATGCTTTGATTCCTGTCTCATGTCGGGCTCCGTTTGGTCCCAGTGCAGAGCACAGGAATTCTCCCAGATCCTTAGTTAGGACGCACATGTTGTCCACGTGTTGGGCTACAGGTTGAATGCCCTTCCCCTTCCTCAATCCCCGCTTTCCAGGGGAAGGGTGGCTCGGGTGGGTGCACTGGTGGGTCCCTTCCTCGAGGATCAGACCAGGTGCCAAGCCCCTCACCGAGCAGCAAATACAAATTGTCCCACCAGGACCATGCTCAAACCTGGGCCTCTCTTTTTAAGTCTGGCACTCTTCCAGCAGAGCGACCCAGAGGGCTGTTCACCCAATGCACTGTGTCACAGGAGTCACCCATCACCCATCCCGGGGACAGACTCAGGATGGCTTTTACCCCAGAGCTTCATTTCTGCAGGAGACAAATGACAGAATTTAAGTTTTCCCTTTGTCTTGATTTTAACTTTGACTCATTCATGAGTCTTAACTATAAATTTGCTTTTGGTTTAAGCTATCTGACAATTTTCTTGCAATTGACAGATTTATCAGGGCAAGTGGAGACAGTCAATTTACATTTTGGTAAGTGTGTGTGCAAATGGGTTTTTGTCCTCTCAGACAGAGAAGTGCAAGATGTACTGTTCGTTCACTCTCATGCAATGACTGACCAGATCCAATTCCATCTTCCTTACTCAGGACTTTGAAATCTGTTTTCATCTAAAACTCCACTGCCATAAACTTGTAAGCAGCATTCCTTCTACCGACAAAAGTATGATAAATCCAGTACCACAGTGAATTTATTTTCCTTTTTATTCCCCACATGTTATAATGCATGCTACTAAAAAAAAAGGTACAGATATTTTTTAATTATTATGTGGTAACGAATGGGCTTGTAACTTGATGTTCCTGCCTTTTAAAAATTATAATTTCACTTACATATAGAAATCATACAGCTAGAAAGGCTGTAGAATTGCCTCATTCATTCCCTCTGAAATAATTTATTCTTATGACCAAAATCATTGCAAAGACAAGCAATCGTTTATCATTTTTTATATAGCTAGTTACACTCTGCTTCATAGGCACAACAAGAAGACATCAGTAGCATGTCACACTCGATAAATCAGTGCATTCAGGTCTCGGGCACGTGGTTCTGCTACAGCAATTCAATGTGCATCAGCTGAGTGAGGACTGGCAGCAGCCAGCTTGATTCTTAACTTGTGAAAAAGTGTAAAGTAAAAAGAGGTGGATGAAGAACCTTCACCTCGGCAGTCCCAATGACTCAGAAGGATTGGGCAAACTTTTAAAATGGCATTAACTTGATTGCACGTCTGAGCCCCAAGATTTATGGAAAGGGAAAGCTGAGTGCTTGAGAAAAGATGCCAAACCTTCTGGATGTGGGAGGCCAGCCAAGGAGATTACACGTGGTCAAGCACCAGCCCCGTGGCTTTAAGCTTCTGCTACCTATACAGTGAGAGTATACGTCACATAACTACCTGAATTTAAAAGCTATTGCTGTGCAGCTAAATGGATCCTGATAAAATGGAAAAGTGAATGACCCAAAGAAGTTGTTCGTGCATTTTTGTTACAATATGTGAGCAAGGCCTGGAGAACCACTGCAACAATGCTCCACTGAAAGGACATCCATGCTAGAAATCCAAAAAATATATAGGGAGGATATGGACAATATGAGGCTCAGGCTGAGCCCCCCATCCAGAGAGAGAAAGAAGGAAGGCTCCAGTCAGCCTGAGTGAAGCTGATGCTCCTCGTCCTCCTTCAATAGTGTGGCTTAATAAATAAATCACAAGTATATGACAAAAAGCAAATTATTTTAGCTGATATAAAAAAAACTATTTCTGCAAGAGCTGCCTATCTCACAGGTGGGTGTTGGTTCAGTGAACCCCATCCATCCCAAACTGGACATATGAAGTTGTGCTAGACAAACAACCTTTGTTTTCTGAACTCAGGCACTTAGTCATCAGTAATTACTTAGAATGGGTAAAAGAGCCAAAACACTTCATAAAGCAATATTTTTTTTTGTTCCTCAGCTATTGCATCTGCTGCTTTTCCACAACCACCTTAATATTAAAATGCTTCTCTTGGCATTGCGCCAGCCATGGGAGGAACAAACTGGTGGAAAGTAGCCACATGCCAATCACAATCATAGGGCTGCTCCACACACATTGAGATGTCTGGTTTATGGGAATAAGCCACCGCAGCTCCTATCATCAGGCAGCCAAAACCTCGTGATTTGTCAGCGCCAAGACAATTCAAGGTTTGTGCACACAGAAACCCTGTTAGGCAGAGATTGAGATCTAAGGAGGAAGGACTCTCTGCCAAAGGCAGAATTTTTTTTCCTGTGGTATGAAAAATAACAAAAATCGAGCCATTTAATTAAATACCTAAATGTTGAACCGGGTTGATCCGTTTACTTGCAAATATCCTGGAAAACTATCTGTTAGTTTCTGTATCCTGGACTTTGGGACAATCGCAGCTTATGTTTTGCTTTTGCGCTGGATTGTGTATGCAGCAGGTCAGAAATTAAAAAAAAAAAGGTGAGAAGAAACACATGGCTTGTTTTTCAGGCCTGGCTGGGATGTGTGCCTGTGCGTTGGGATATTCCTCCCGCCACATGTGGTACCAGTATGCATTGTTACTTACATCCTTCCCATCCCTCTGCCTGCTGCGTACCTGCTGAAACGGGTGCTTAAACAGGGAGCACCGCAGCAGCCCCAGTGTCTGTGCACCCAGATGTTTGAGAAGCTAAAGCTTGGCGTCCCTGGCAAACGTCAATGCTCTGAGGCAAACTTCTTCATGTTAGCATTATCCCAGAAACTCCTTTCTCATTCCTTTTCTTTTTTTCAGCCTCACTGAAAGGAAACACTGAAATGTCTTTTGCAGCACCTTCAGTAATGGGTGGTTTTCTTTTAACGGGGAGTTTAAGGGCCTGGCAATTTTAGCTGGTAGAGTCAAAGGTGGTGCAGGTCGCCATGCCCGTGGTAGCAGCTCAGACAGGCAACCACATGAATTTAGCATAAAGGTTAAGGAGTGAAACAAATACATGAAGCTGAGGCACAGATTTGACCTGGTCCATAAAGGCGCCAGTCAGAAGCCCTGGTTTCTAGTGCAAATAGTCCACACAAGCCTATTGGACATGGCAACACTCCTACAAGGATTTTAATCTGAGTAAAATAATAATAGAAAATGAAAACGGAACCAGAAAGGTTCTCATGAAGGCATCTAATTTTCCTCCCTGCTTTAAGACAAACTTATCTATGTCAAAATCAACCCTGAGAAACATGTGCCTAACCCAGAGGTTTGCAACCCACCTCTAAAAGGGACCAAGGCTGAAAAGTGGTGGTGAAAACAGTGCCTGTGCCTGCTCCTCCAGCACTGTGCCCGCGCTCAAGAGCTGTCACTATTGTGGCCATCTCTGCTTTAAGTCTACAGCAGAGGCTTCAGTAAGTGAAGGGGTGGGGGTATTGCCTCTGTGGGGGAGGCTGGAAACTGGGGTGATTAATGGTAGTGTGGAAATGTGATGGACGTGAGGTCCTTGCGGAGCTATTTGGTGTATCAGTCAGCTGGTATGGGCAAAGGGTTTACAGCTGAGAAATTAGAGGGGGAGAAGAAGATAAGCTGTGGAGATAGGGTACTGCTATGAATTTATTGTGGGAGCACCTTCCTCCTCATGCTGTGTAGTGTGTTAGTAAAAATAGTTACATGAAATGAAAGAGGATCACAGAGCAGGAGATTGTCTCTGTGTGTCATCTGATAGTGCTGTTGGTACTGATGGTGGCACCCACATGAGTGGGCTTAGGAAGCCCAGGTTCAGCCTGTTCTTAGACACCTCCAGTGCTGGAGGGTCTCCTCTGTCCTGAAAGTCTTCCGGTGCTTCACTAAGACATACCCTTCATATCCTTGTTCAGGAGGCAATTTATAGCCTATCCTTATACTAGTCTCAAATTCATGTGCAGTCTGATGGCAATGAGAGGATCTCTCTGCTTGAATCTAGAAAACATCATATACAATATCTGGTAGGATACAATATGGTCAGAGGATTGCTTATATGCTGAACCAGAGCACATATCAGTTTGGGTGAAAAAACAAACGGGCAAAGTGGAAAAAAGACCCATCTTTGGGAAGCACTAAAATAAACAAGAATAAAAGAATGGGATGTGTTAAAGTTATCTGGCTGTTACCCAGCAACAGTAACAGTCACACTTTTGGGGACAGGCTGCTTCTGTCTATGCTCATCTTTTTTGGGTTGATCTTTTCTGCAATGAAATGTGCATTTGGCTTCTCTTAGTTCTGCCCAGCCACCTCAGAAGCACCTTGACTGACTTATTTCACCTTGCCTCCAGCTGCAGCTGCTACAAAGTTCCTGAGGCATGCAGTGTGGGGCTTGGACAGGGTCATCTTTCCTTTGAAAACCCAGTAAAGTACCTCCACATCTTAATCCTTTAATTGGCCCTAGCTTCTCTTCCACCTAATGTAGCCAAAATAAATATAAGTTCCTCATCTCCAGTAAGAGCTGCCACCTAACCAGAGCAGGCAGGTGGAGGCTGGTTTGGATGACCGTTTTAAGCCCTAGGCTGCCTAAATCCCGTTTTAGCTCTGGCTCCAAATACATCCTGCTAACTTCCAAGAGGTGCTAGCCTGAGTGCTTCAGATCTTGCTCCATCTCTGGGCTACACCAAAGAAATGATGAAGAAGCCCTCCATGGGTTGACATCCAGCTGGGCTGCTGGAGCTGCATCCCCCTGAGATGCCCTCCCTGGAAAGCTGTCCCACACCAAGTTGTTGTAAACACACACAAAACTCTTCTGAGAGCTCTTTTAGTTGCACTCAGCATGGAAAACCACAGCATTTCAGCCCCTGTCCTCCAGGGATTTTCAGGTGCTGTTTTCTCATCTTTTCCCTCCTTTCTTGAGCACCCTCCCTGTCCTAAACTTTAGATTGCAGCTCCATAGTGCTGTCAGCATCTGCATCATGCCCTGTACCTTGGGTAATTCTATGGAACGACCAGATCTGAGCAAGGAGACATTTGTAGCCAGACTGAGAGGTTTGCTGGCACATCTCCTTTCCTGGGAAGCGAGCGCTGGTTGTAGGGAGCAGAGAGAAATGGTGGGGAACTCACGCTGGCTCCTGCCTTGTGCATATGGAACATCATCGAGAGGTGATGTGCCAGTAACGCAGCTGTGCCGTGGCTCTGCACTTGTGCAACACCAACACCACAAGTGTTCTGGAGCAATGATGGTGTCATGATGTCTGTCATACTAGTCTCGTGCCCTGCTCTGTACACCAAGTCCTGACTGTTCCTGAGCCTCCCTTCCCACTGCTCCTTCTTCCCACAGCTAGGGAAGCCATGGCTAAGGGCTCTCTCCAAAAAAAAGGAAGAGGCTAAAGCAGGTCATGTCCTTCCCTGCCTTTCCTACCCCATCTGCCCCAGACCATCCCCTCACCCCTTACCTTGGTGTCAGATTGGTGCTGGTGCAGGTGTGGGGTGGCAGGAACATGCCAGTGAGGCTCCTGGGACAAGCACAGATGGGGGGATTCAAACTGTTTCTGACTTTTTTTTCCTTTAAGATCTTGCCAGAATTGCAGATGATACATTTTATTTTCAACACGGTGCCATTTCCTAGTGGAGCAGCTTTGTGGTCAGTCCTGCCCCATGACAGAGGGAAGGGTTCTGCTCCTTGGTCGAGCTGACCTGGTATAACATGCCATGGGGAAAGAGTCTGTGGAGCAGAGGAGCCAGCTGACAGCAAATCTCTCCCTGTGTTGTTGAGGGAAGAAGTGTTAGGGAGGTGTGGGCCTGTGTGCCACTGTCAACAGTGGGCTGCTGGGTTTTTTTTTCCCCTCCCTGGACAGTTATGCAGACAGCGAATTTCTGAGTCACGGGATGGCAGCCCAGCAGACCAAATCGTTTGCCCAGTACTGGAATAAGCAAGGTGAAATGGTGAACTGGCTCTGTTTGCTCAGCTGACAGTAGCTACTACCATTGCATCCCCTCAGAGCAAAAAAAAAAAAAAAAAATGGAGAAAATGTAGCAACCAGCAAGAGAAAATGAAAATACAGAGAGACCCTGTATTGCTCTTTCCACTAAATAAGCCCAAAAGCAGGCAGACAGCTCTCTCCCCTCACTTCCCCAAGTGCAGAGTGTTTGCTTTATCCGGTGATGTAACAGATTGCTAAATAATAGACAAACCTGATATGAACTCTCCTACTTATCTCTGCGCCGGTGCTTACACGTGGAAGAATCTTGTTGCATTTTTAGCTTGATTTTAGCAGCTTTACAACTAGCAATATGCCACTGCCCTCTGCTGGAACAGCACGAGCAGTTGTGCCGGGCAAGTGGAAAAGAAAACCATGGTGGAATTTTGTAAATGTGTAATATTATTGTGTTTACTGCAGTTGGAACTGAAGCACCATGAAATGCAGCATGACAGGGACAGTGGGAGCCTTCTTCCCGTCGGGCAGAGCAGGATGCACCCCCTTACTGCTCCCTGCTCCTGTGGGCTCCCAGGATGGGAAAAAACTGGCAATGGAAAGAAATAATCAGACCAGAGTTAGCAGCAGCATCGCTCTTTCCCCTACACTTCACATATGGAATATAGTCAGCATTTCTAAGAAGTCTTGTCTATCTAAAGCCATGCTTTTTGAGAATTCTTACTAGAAGGTTAGATGATACATGCTAAGGATTCAAGCTGTAGGGTAGGTCATTCAACACGATTTGAGAAAACCGTGTCATTCAAACTGCCCTCAGATGGCTGTGGTTATACAATCCACACAGACATCACCACAACGTGCACTCCTCATGAGTACTAAATCTGGGCTCAACCTAAGACCAATAGCAGCATTGGCTTTGGGCAAACAGGTGAATCTGAGGAAGGGCTATCTTTCCAGAAAAGGTTTCCATGAGATTTATTTCACCAGCTATCTCTGCTGTGGTGCTTGAACCTTATCAGATTCTTATCATGGGAGGCACTAAATTCTTCCTGAACTACAGAGATATTATTTCTAGGTTACCCTCCAAGCACGGGAATACTGCAGTTGCTGCCTTGAGGAACCACGGCAGATCTTCAGCTTAAAAGCTGGAGGGTCAAAAATATCAGTCTTAATTGATAGGTGCACAAACAACCATGGTGGTATGTTCCACCTACTGGAGTGGCCTGTCTCCATCACTGGTCAGAGTGACATATCCTGGGGAAGGGGCAAGAAATCATGTGGAAAGTGTAAGAAAATTCAGAACAGGCCTTGACAAACTACCCTTTCCCTTCCAGTTTCCCTTTCTCTTCTTTCTTTTTCCCTTTCCCTGGCATTGCAGCAAATGGTTGTCCTGAGGACTGGAGTGCCATGATGGGGTCAAGAGATTCAAAAATTAAATGGACCAAGTAGTCAATGACTGGCTAAGTGGAGGGTGAAGGGAAAAGTCTCCTTAGCATAGCAGCAGCTGTAGCACCGGGCAAGAAACGGCTGCTCTGCAAACTGGTTTGCATGATTGGTTTCCCTGACATTCACTTCTAATCCCTTTGCCTCATTTGGTGACCTATATATGGTTTTACCTCTTTACACAGAGTAAATGCATAACAGCTTTTTATAATGGCTCCATGAATGACACACTGCTGCCCTGTAACTCGGTAGCTGTCCCTGCAGTAACATAGATGTGTCTGATTATAGATCAGCTTTTCAAAAGTAATAAAATGAAGTGGCATTTTATGTAACTCAATGGGTTACAGTAGGAAGCTGCTAACAGTAGAGCATTAAAATAAAATTGTTCTTGATATTTAAAATGTGATGAAATGAGGAGAAAAATAAATCCACCCCCAAATGCTGCAAATCACTCCTTATAAGTTTGGCATCTGCCAAGTTCCTACTTGGAAAAAAAAAACTCTGGGCTCCTTCCTTCAGAGGGTCCTCCCACACTCTTCAAGGCTTAAAGCTTAAGGGTGGTGTCCACTGTCCACCCAGCATCCTCATTAATAAATGCCACTTGTCACATGGGGGTTTTTGATTGTTTCCTAAAAAATAGTACCACTAACTCTTCCTATTCTGTGCATTTTCTGCGATGAGACTTAAATACAGGGAAGCAGATCTAACACATTTCAGCAGGTTTCCATGCTCTTTAACAGTAAACATTTAAAGGTAGGCCATTGGTGTGTTACATTTAATCTTTATACATTAGTGTGTATTAATCAAGTGATTGGCTGACTGAAATATATAAACAGTGATCAGGTTAAATCAAGTTATTGATAATGACTGACTACATTCAGCTGGAAAGAAACATATGAATAGAAATAACTCCTGAGTTTTAGATTATTCATTTATATTACCTATAAAAGATCATTCCAGCATATTTTCTGTTGCGCTGATTTTCCTTTCATTTCTACAACAGGACTGCTACCAAAAATAAATGAACTTGCATAACTTTCAGATTATTCACTGGAGGTGGCATTGAGTAAATCACAAAAAGGAAAAGCAAATTCTGCAAAATGCATTCCTCTGATGAGGTGGACCTAAGTCTGACACAATCATTTCCAACATTTTGGCTACGCATGTACTTAATACTTAATAAACACAAGATTATTTTCCAGAATTCCACTGTAATTTTTGCCATTAAACACTAAAAAAGGAAAAAAAAATAAAATCAATCATTCACTATTAAAAGACTTTAATTATTTGGAACACTAACATCAAGAATGTTTACTTGAAAATGTTTCTTTCCACTTTAGTCCATCTTCAAACCTGTTACACTATATTCCACTGACTAGTATTACAAATTACACTGACATGTTTCCTCATACTTGTAAAAGATAGAACTACAGTAAATTGTTTCACAAGGTGTTTGGAAAAAACATATATAAAGTATTCTTTCCCTCTCTTTCTATGATGAAGCAGAAGCTTAGTTTTAAAGTAACAAGAACAGTCATTATAGAGCTAAATATATTTGACATATTTAACCTCACAAATAAATAAATATATACAAGGGAGGTTACAGCATGTCAACTACAAAGTAGAAGCTTTACATTGTAGAATTGAGAGCACTCAAGAGCATCTAACTGACACACACAGTTTAAGATTACTACATGGTAGTAAAAAAAGAGGAAAAAAATCTTAAATCAGCAAAAATATAGGTAGCTGTACATTAAACTGATAGTTAGGTTACAGCTCAGCTTCAGTCAGGATACTGTGTTTGCTTTTCGTTTATATTTTACCAATCTACTATGTTTCACTGATTCCTCATTTTTTCAGGACTGTTTGGTTTTCCTTCTCTTCACTTCTGAACACCTTAATCAGGTAGAAATCTCACAGTAAGCTGCTATGTGAACACTATTATCTACAGTAGTTAAGCAAGTGGGATGATAAAATATAAGTTCAGTAAATGCTGTACATAAGTTCTCCCTAAATCATTTCCCTTATGAAAGATATCTGACAACACTCATCCCTGTTAAGAATTACATTTTAAGTGAATGGGGTTGACTTTCACTCATACCACCACGTAAGTATCTGCAGTTATGACACTGAGGTTTCGTTAAGGTCTGTGCAGCGACAGCAGTGTTTCTGGACGGAACACCGTCAGGGCATCCTCCTCCCGCCAGGTGTTGGCAGCCAGGGAAAATACACCATTTGTGCCGTCACAGCATTAAATGATCTCTGCACACAAAAGCGCGTGCAAAGAGCAGAGAAAGGCACAAATCCACATCACCGAACATCCGCCTGGCTGGCAACTGAAAAATCTCAGAGCAGTAACTTTCTGGTCACCTTCTGAATACAAGTAACTGAATCTTTGGCTAAAAATATTTTGGTTAAAAAAAAAAAAGGCTTTTTTAAAAATGAAAAATTCCATCAGGAGACATTCTCCTCTGAAAACATTATTTGAAAATACCTTCGATGTTTTGGTTCATGCTTTCAGCAACACGTGCAGTTGCAATTTTTGCAAAAACATGGGGTGAGATGTGCTTCACGAGGAGAGATGCACTTTTGGCAGTCATGGCCGCATGCTAACGTGTCACACGTTAAAGCAAGTAAGCATGTTGTGCTCTTGTCTTTTCTCTGCACACACACACAACTTGGTGGTGTTATGCACACAGAATAGCAATGTGAAATTCCCTAATGTTGCCTGAACGCTGTTTAAACTCTGTGCCTTCAACAACCTCAACCAAGTCAACCAACTCGGGGGGCAGGATGGCGATACTGATAATGTTATGTGCCTGGAAAGATGTTAGTTATTTATTACTGGTAAATATATTCCAGGTTATTCTAAAGTTGCAATGCCATCTGATGGAGGTGTCCATACACACAGTATATCTGAAGTACAGAGACTGACAAATGAACCCATGGGCTTACAAAGTATTTATCTTGTATTTAAGTACTTAAGTTTTAGCACCGTTCATTCTTCTTAGATTGCCTGTGGTACACATTGTGGTTTCCTCTGTCATATTTACTGAGTGCATTGCTATAAAAATATGCGTGGAGAGAGATCTAGGTATATAGTTATATATCTATATATAGTTGAGTGCCTTCTATTTTGTTTAGTGAGAAAGAACATTAAACATAGAATTGCAATGGGAGATGCTGCATTTCTTACATACCAACCAATAAATGTTGAAACATGACTTTGTGTAAACTTTGGATTTACCTCTGTACTTGTTCTGTACGGATGCAAATAATAGGTGCAACTGTCTGTTTCCATATATAATATATCAATGGCCTTAAAATTTGCAAGAGTTACTAGCAACCTGCACGCCCTTCTCAGCCAGCACATCTATGTAATAAGTGTGTTTCTATGTACACGGATGCAAAATAGCCTGAATTTACAGCAAATACTGTTTTGGTAAGCAAGATTTGCATGATTAGATCTATTTAGTGAAAATCGTTTTAAAATAACCCTTTAGCACTGGTATTAGGGTTTTATTCACTTACAAATAATGAACAGACAGCACCAGGCAGTCAAGAAGCAGGAATCTAACAAGTGCCGTAGGGGAAATCCATATTCTTCAAAAGAAAAAGATCATCAGTAAACGGTTCAATAAAGGCTTGCCTGTACTGCTATTTTCTCCAGAAGTCAAAGCTTACTTCCGTTTGGACTATATAATTTAGAGTTAGGCTTGTGGCTCTTCAGTCTTAAAAAATATTTACACAGGATTACAATTAGCTGTCAAGGCATCATGCTGGCTGGCGCACACTTAAAAACAGCTCAATACCATGGTGGAAAATTGTCTTTTTCCACAACAGTAAAAAGGTAGAGAAATTGGTCCTCAAGTGGAAGCCGTTAACAACAGAACATTATAATCTGGGAAAAAATAACCAAACAGGTCACATTCTACGACATCCAGTATTCTCAGTTCCAGGCAGACTTTTATATTCCTTTGCTTCAAAAAATTCAGAAGCCCAGTTAGAACTTTGTGCTGTGACTAAATGTGTCAGACATGATGATATTTTTATAGAAGTTGTCTGAGTGAGGATTGCAGTATCCCTTGACCTTGTCAATAACCTGGTGGACAGGGATGATTGATGTCTGTTCTCCATCCTCTTGGGCAAATTTTGAAGATGGCTTGTTGAGAAAAACATTCTCTAGGAAGAGGAAAAAGCAACAAGAAGTCAGGGTTTCATAAGAAAACTCATAGTTTAAGAGGTGTGTCACTCCCACATAGATATGCCTTCAATTGCCACTACTGCTGAATGAAATTACTGCCCTAAAAGCCGGGAAACAACTTTTTGGCTTGGCATTGGTTCTTCTAAATTCTTTTTAGACGCCTGGTTTTGTGGGCAGACTGCTCAGGTCTATCTTAAAACTATCCCCCTATTATTTTACCTAAAGTATAACTGACTCCTATGACCCCTTAATATATTAATTTACTGTT
Organism: Arenaria interpres; assembly: GCA_013399435.1. Classification (NCBI taxonomy): domain Eukaryota; kingdom Metazoa; phylum Chordata; class Aves; order Charadriiformes; family Scolopacidae; genus Arenaria; species Arenaria interpres. Next base: position 36,036 of record VXAK01025280.1, read on the forward strand.
GATGCTTCGAATCTTACAAACTAAAAAACAATTCAGGAGCACTGGCAAAGGGGTGACCTCCATAACGACCTCCATAACATCTCACAAATAATATCTTCATATAATAAAGCAGTGGAAAATGACAGTAAATTATGTCAACAACAGAGGTTTTAAGCTATGCACAGAAATGTATTCTGTGCAGAATGTAGCAGAAGATGACTTGCATCTGAAATAAGATGAACAGAGCCAAAACTGGCCTAAACTTTGTCTTTTCCATAATGTGGAGGGTACAGATTGAACAACTGTGTGTGCGGGGGGAAGATGCAGAAAACTGGCATCCCTTCAGAGTTCATGTGCTATAAGCCAAGGGTGGAGCTGAAGAGTAAAAGGCAATTCCAATCAGGGCTGGGGAAGTCTGCTTCAGCAACTAACAGTATTGCTGTTCGGAGAACCGTCAGTAGGTAGAGCTCATGTCGTGAGTAACAAAAGGGGAGAGCCCGTATCTCATTTTCTCAAGTACACTGGTTGCATGAGCTTTCTTATCTCTTCCACTGTGGTGAATAAAGGCGGAATTAATTGTCTTAAGCCAGGCAAGGTTTGGACCATCACAAGTAGGATGAAGTATCCTGTGAAGCAAAGTTTTCTACAAGTGACATTTTTGATGGCTGTTTACAGACCTTGGCAAAATCACATTCAAAAATTCCTCGGTAAGGCATCATTTAACTATTTTTCATGTTATTTAAACTACAATTTTATACAAAAATTGATTCTTATGGAAATAAGTCATTAATTAAAAATAAACAGAAAAGTAACCCGTCCCTGCAGAAGTCATGATATCAAGCCATAAAAGAGTATAGTTGCATGAAGGAGAAATGGATTGCAGAGTGAGAAATCAAAACAGTTGTACTCATGAAAAAAAGAAACAAGCATGTTCAGGCATATCAGAATGATTTTTTCAAAGCACGCAAGAATGTCCATGAATCGCAGCAAATAACTCCATGTCCAATAACAAACTGCTGGGTACTGTGGGTCTTTCAAATGTATGCATTTATTAACCAATGGTACTACTTTTTGAAGTTTGTCTACATATTTAGTATCTTATTTCAATGATGAAAAGTTAAATCTTAGGCTTTAGGGAGGGTTTTTGAAATTCCTTGCAAATATGTACACTTTTTTTTTTTTCACAAGGCATCACTACATTGTTAAATACCAGCTATTTCCTCGTGAAATTTGCATGCACAGGAATTACGTAAATCCTTTGAAACCAGTGTGGATTTCTTTTTTTTAGCTCAAGGGGCTTCACAAGCAAGTACAGGGTTAAAAACCTACATCGTTGAAGTAAATGTGATTCGTACCACCAAATTCACTGCAGAAATAATCTTAACTTCTAATTCATAGAAGTGTTATATATGGTATTTAAGTACTACCTACAACAAATTTGTGTCAGGCTTGTAGACGTCTGGGCCAAAAGATGCCAAAGTGATTTCTTTTGTCCACCCAGTTGGGTCCACCCAATATCTGTGTCCGAGCGAGTGCATTCTGCCTTCAGCCACCAGTTCACAGCATGACTGTCAGGCACATATACCTTCTCATTCAGACTTACTTCGTGTGTGACTGGATATGAAAAAACTGTGGCTTCAAGACTAATTCCATAATAGCCATAGACTGAATATACAATATCTTAAAAATTCCTGTAATAACTTTTAAAAATATAAAACCATTTTCTAGGAGTCAATCAGATTGTTTTTGCTTTTTAAGGTACGCTTTGTGCATGGGTGTTCCAACTTAATCTGCTTTCCCCAGACTACTGTACACAGGCATTAATGTCAGGACATGGTCTGTCTTCTAAAATGGTATCTTCCAAACGCTTCATGCCCCATGCAGAGTGCAGACACCCAGAGTTTGAAGCACGCTTATCCTCTGATTCAGCATCAATGGCGCAAGGTGTAATAGTGAGAAACAAGCAGCGTTTCTGATTAGCAAAGTCCTGCGCGTCAATGAGGACATCATGCAAGTGGCATCCCTCCACCCTGTTCAAACCATGCATCCGACAAAAGCAATTCTCACTTTACCTGTAAGGCTTCACCACTGATGAGGAAAGGGCCTTAGAAGACATTATCTATACCACAAACACACGAATGCTCATGTCAATTCCAGGGAGCACATTATAACCATATTAACAAGAGTTGCCAAGACATGTAGCTATTACATTATCTGCCTGCAATTTAGCTAAGACATCAAAATGATAAGTTTAGCTGTATTAAAAAGCAGAATCTTAATGTTATTTTCTATTATTTTAACACGTGAGAAGATATGTCAGTATTTAAAAAACTAACATTAGCAAAAATTTCTTTAGTGTATCACAATAACGTGTATTTTGAGGTCAAAGCAAAGTCTTAAAATTTTAAAAATATAGAGAAAACTGTGGTATTTTCTTAATGTCCAATAAACAATCATATTATAAACTATGATAACACTACCAACTGCAATCCATTTTAGGAAATAAGTTATGCATGGGATTAAGCTCACCACTTCTGAAGAAAGTACATGAGCATGTTCCCAACCGCAAGTTTCTTTTAACTTACTTCTTATCTGGAACTGCGTTATTGTTTTGAAGATGAGAACACATTGCAAGAACTCCAGCACTAAGTCTCTTTAATTGTCAGACGGATAAAAAGCCCTGAGTCCAACAAAACATTGAAGCACGTTTTCATCATTAATCCAAATACCAGGGGTCTAAGGTTGATCTGCCACGAGTACAAATGGGAATTCTCTGTCTGCAGAACGGAGAATGCTCTGCAGCAGAAAGGGCATGATGCTCTCCTCCTCTACTATTAAATTAATAGTAGCACTATGATTGGCGGATACCATAGATGATGTTTGTGGAATACAGCTGACAGAAGTGTCCCTTCATAGGAGAGAGAGCTGAAGACAGCTTGTTTAGGACAGCTGGGTGCGTCCCACATCAAACCTGAGGTGGCAGCGGGGACAGGCACCCCGGTGAGGCAGGCACCAGCCTTGTGCTCCGTGTGGCTGTGAATGGCAGCCCTGAGAGCGAGCTCAGGGACACGGGGGAATTTCTAAGACACCGGTCATTCCTACTGTATTCAAAGCAAATGTACTTCATGTATATTCTCGATCACCAAGAAAGACTTACACTCTTAACATACCTGATGCACAAACTCTCATGTTAATGGATACATTGACTATTGGGTTAGTGGTTACAGCCAAAGAGAATAAGAATGCAATTCTTAAAAAAAGAAAGGGAATTCTGGACAAAAATTGTGTGCCTAGCTGAACGTGGTAATGACCATTAATAAAAATAAGAAGGTATTTCCTGGAAACTATGCCACATTTCAAGAAAGGAGACTGTACCATCATAATGAGACCTTAGGAACTTCTGAAAATGATTTATTCCTAAGAAACAATGGAATTTTTCTTCCAGTAAAATCAGCTGTTTCATACCTCAAACATTGCTTTTAATAAATATTTTAAAGCAAGAAAACACACCTTTGGGTTAAATATGTGTGCAGATTTTATTTCTGCTGTTTTAGAAGAAGATTCTGTGATGTTATGTGACTTTTACAGGACAAAAACATGAGTTCACAGGAACCCAGTAACAAAAAAATCGGAACTATTTAAGTGATTTTCTGAAATATTATCTCAGACATAAGCCAACAGACTTGCAAATCATTCCAGCTCCTCTCTTTTTGTGCTTCTTTAAAGCGTTCTTAAAATGAGCACATTTTTAATGCGTGAGTAGAATACAGATGATACCCTTTATTACATACACCACTGACATCTAAATAAATTAGCAGTAGATACGGCATGCTATTTGTGGAAGGGAAAAACAATGAATATTCTGGGAACAGAGTATTCATTTCCAAGTAGCCTCCGCGTGTTGCATCACCTCCGCGTTGCAGTTAAATGGAAGCAGTTTGACCAAGTGAATCCACTTAGATTGACAAGACTTGATTGCTATTTCCAGTTGTGCTGGTAGCTTTTATATTATCTTGGGCAATGAACATCATAGAATCATGGAATTTTTATGGTTGGAAGAGACCTTTAAGATCATGAAGTCCAACCGTGAACCCATAACTGCCACATTACCACTAAATCATGTCCCTAAGCACCATGTCTACACATCTTTTGAATACCTCCAGGGCTGGTGACTACCGTTTCCCTGGGCAGCCTGTTCCAATGCTCCAAGAGACTCTGTCAACCAGTCTCCTAAACAGGTCAAAGTCTGTCCTCTGGAAGTCCAAGGTGACAGTTCTACTAACCTGCCTCCTTACTCAGCCAAGAATTGAAAACTCTATAATTTCATGACCACTGTGCCCAAGACAGCCTCCAACTTTCACATCAGCCACAAGTCCTTCTCTGTTTGCAGACAAGAGGCCCAGCAGGGCACCTTCCCTAATTGGCTTCCTCACTAGATCTGTCAGGAAGTTATCTTCCACACAATCCAGGAACCTTCTAGACTGTTTCCTCTCTGCTGTGTTGTATTTCCAGCAGATGTCTGGTAAGTTGAAGTTCCCCACAAGAACAAGTGGTAGTGACTGTGAGACTTCTCCCAGCCACTTGTAGAATATTTTGTCTGCCTCTTGATCCTGGTTGGGTGGTCTATAACAGACTCCCACCATGATATCTGCCTTGTTGGCCTTCCTACTTATTCTTACCAATAAACACTCCACCCAATTGTCACCATCACTAAGTTCAAAACAGCTGAAACGCTCCCTAACGTACAGGACCACCCCACCGCCTCTCCTTCCTGGCCTATCCCTTCTGAAGAGTTTATAGCACATCATCTCTCTGTGCTTTGGCTACTCTTGTGTTTACAATGGGAAAATAAGACTTACCTTCTTTTAGCCAAAGAGGTGAAAGTGTTAAAGAAACGGTAAGGTTTGCTTTTGTCATGCCTACTTTCTTTAATCCGGTAACATACCCAGATAAGAAATATATATTGAATTTACTGTATATTAGGTTATGATTCTTATTAAACAGTAACATTTTAAAAATACTGAAACTATATAAATTGGTGAAATTCTCTCACGTTAGCCCTTGGGTAGAAAATCCTACTGTACCTTTAACATGAAACTACATATTTACAGATGTACTGTGTTACAGTGCAAGAGCTCACCTGTATGGCTGTTCCGTTTGCAATATGTTGTTGCTGTAGATTTTGATTTGGATGTTAAGTAGGTTGAATTGGAACCAATGGAACTAGAGGATAAGGATTTCCCAAGATTATCAGAACTCTTCTTTATAATATTGGTTGCTGTTTTGCTCCAATCTAAAAATGATTGAAAAGATTTACATAAATAATTACCATAGGTAATAAATGCCCAGTTTATTAAATTAGGAACATTTCAGGTATCAGATGCATTTCTTAATGTTGCTTATAACAAACAGTCTATCCTTTTCCTGTCAGGTAGCTTTGGTTCTTAAGAAATACAATAATTATTCCAGCTTGATTTACTTTATTGTTTACCACAGTAGTAAAAATTGGTTACTCTAACACTATAAATATAAATTTTTTTGATGACAGAACTGTAAGACCCAGCTTTCCAGGCTGCAGGAGAGCAGTGAAGATCTGCAGCAGTATCAGACTGCCAAGGTTTCATCACTTGAACAGAAAAATCTGAAGGGATGAGCGGGAAAGGGAGGGATAGGAGCATTTACAGAGGTCCTATAGTTTTAGGGCTTGATCTGCTGAGGTAGATACTACACACTAGTGCATTTGCACTTGTTATAGGGTTTAGCATATTGGTGGGTTATTAAAAAACAATGGATAATAACAGTTATTTAGTAGTTTACATTTGAATCATTTTGTCCGAACCATTAACACAATAGGCTCTTTTACTGGAACAGCTTCCAAAAATAAATTGAATAACTAATATCAATAAACTTAATGAGGAAAACTGACACTGAAAAACTCATTGTGTGTCCCAATACCATTCGAATAAATGTATCTACCTACTTTTGTATCATATACTTGGAGGTAGGTGAAGGTAGTTTCACACTTTAGTCTTATCGCTGTAATTGACTGTACTGCAATGAAATTCACAAAATGGAAGAGTCGAAACGAAAGACACATGGGCCACTTTAGCCTTGATTTAAATCAAGACAAATATTTTATCCTTGATAATTGCTATAGGGTATAGGTTACCCTTTCTCTGATCTAGCTGTGGCAATGTGGCAAGGTTCTGGCTTGGTTTTTTCTTTGCTTTATCATAACATGTCCTAAAGTAACTTTCAATCAGATAGGTGTGCAAGTTCACATTTGGCTTAAATTTCACTGTTCTGCCTGAAAACTGTGTCAGGTTCATGAGGAATAAAATCAGTCAGTGTTGATGGACTGGTTAATGCTAGGCATAATGACAGCACATCAGCTGTACCAATGAAGTACAAAAAACCTTCAGGTTTTTTATTTCTATCATACCCACAAGCTGCCCAACAGCATTACAAAAATCTGGAAATAATTTGATCTGTGTTTTCCAGCTGAGGAGTTGCAGCCTGAACCACATGGAAACTGAACATACGAAACAATCTGGATGCCTGATCAGAATAGTTATGCTTTTCCCAATTTGTATGAACTTATTAAATCAGGTTTTCTTACTACAAAGTGAAAGCATAAATGTTTTATAGTGTACAATGAGAATGCATTCTCAAAAAAAGCAGAGCAAGACAAAGAAAAGTCTTGATGGCAAAGCAGTTAAAACCTTGATACAAACCTTGGATGCCAAGAGAGAAAGGACAGAAGGGTGTTTGGAGCACTGTTATTATCTGGGATAGACCGGCTTATCCTACCAGGCAATGAGCTTATGCCACCTTACACCAACTGCAAATTTCAACCCTAGTGATTGAACAAGAACTGTATGAACAAGAATTATACGGTCCAAAATCATTACATCATGAGGCAAGCCAAGATCCAGTTGCCTAAACACAGGAGTCTAATGCTATTTGAGATGGCCAAAGGTGCAGGAGACTATGAACACAGTCTACTGATTGTTGATTTCAGTGTCCAAACCAACTGCTCTCCTTCTTCTCTGAGAGTCGCAAATAAAGATGAACTTCAATTCTGGAAACAAATAGGCTTCTGCTAAAGGAATTTCCTATGTTTCTGAGTCTCTAATGGTCACTCTGAACTATATGGTGAAGGACAGAACAGTTTGAAAAGGCAAAGATAAAGGCAAAAAATCTCCAGGTATTTCTATCCTTTTAAGAGTTGCTCCTACATCAACCTAACAGTCCACACAATTCAGTCAGCATACTGCAATGTAGGAGAAAAAGCAGTAAGATTGGCTTTTGAATGACGGAGTTTGAATCTCTGGGTCTTTATTTTGCTTTATTTTTTTTTTCAGGGTCCAAACAGCCTTCCAAAACCATGCTCGCAGCACTACAAAACTTACCAGCTGCGTTCAGTGGAAAACTGAAAGAGAAGACTTCAGAACTTTTATGAAGTGATATCTGAAAAGTCCCTTGGCAATTGTTAGCACTGAACTGAAAGCCCATGATTAATCTATTTTTCCACATCTCTGGCTTACATTCTGTTATTATTAAAAATAACATAGCTAGCTGTTCACCTGGACTTTTATGGACTACTGCAGCACCTAAGGAGGGGAGCTGTGAACTGCTTTTACCTGAATTGTCTGCCAGTCGGAATCTGCCACAACAGAGATGTCTCCTCCATTGTTTCTGCACATTTTCTTTCATGGCACAATGGAATACAAATATAAATAAACCTGTGACAAAAGCAAATAAAGAGCAAATGAAGCATGTATTTATAAACAGACAAATACATTAACTGAAATCTTCTAACAAAAGACTATGAAGTATAAGCAAAGGAAAATCGTCTTAAAGTTGCACCAGGGGAGGTTCGGGTTGGACATGAGGAAAAATTTCTTCACTGAAAGGGTTATCAAGCATTGGAATGGGCTGCCCAGGGAAGTGGTTTGGGCACCATCCCTGCAGAGTCCCTTCCAGCCTAGGCGATTCTGTGATTCTGTGATAAAGTTTTCTTACTGTCATCTATGCCTCATTTAAGAGATACAAAAATTAACTAAAGCTTTCCCATCCTCTAGCTGCTATATAAGTGCTTGGGATATCAGAAGAGAGACAACAGGACGCCTTTTATTGACACTGTTGATTTAGATCCAGCTCAGAGTGGATCTTTTAATTATTTTTTTTTTGGCTTAGAGGAAAAGAATTAAAAGGTTTTGTCTTTGAACCAAACAAGTGTTTTGCAACAGCAAGAACCAGATTGCAAAGTAAACACAGACACTATTATATTAGCAAGAAGATATTTTATCTCCTCCTGTTCCATATTTACAGAACCGTGGGCTGGAGTCCTTGAAAACCAGAAGTCTTGTAATTGGCACTAAAGAGTGCCCTGAAAAAGCACACTTGGATGTATGCGCATCACATGCATGTACTTGAAATGACTATGAAAATGGGAAGAATATGTCCACAAGCACTAATTATTACTTACTTCTGAAGAAAATTACCTGGTTTGTGCATGCAATTGCAATAAATGTGTTTTAACAATGCTTTTGTAGAGTTCATCTTTCTCATGCAACTGTATAATCTTCATTTTCAAGATAGAAGCTAAGCATGTACTATGTGGTAGAGAAGGCCTTAACTGGGTGTATGGTATGATTTCATCATTCTACAGAGATACTTCAGAGCTAAATATAGAAGTTGGAAATCTCATATGCTCCTGGCGCTTCCCAGGCAGGCACTGGCTGTGGAATCTTCCGTCGTTCTCTGGCTTGGCCTGTTCTTGTTTTACTTTTATTCACTGGGAGAGAGCCAATCTGGGGCTGAACACCTGATGGCAAAATGTTACCACCAAATCCCTCATGATTATATCTTAAACATGAGTTACTGCTACATGAAGTGGGTAAACAGGGTTCAGTGCCATCCTCTGAGACTGTTCCTTTATGATTATCGTGAATATCTCTGTATGTTAAAGCAGATTACGTTTCAGCTGGTAGGACACAATGGCAGGGTATAGCTTAGGAAAAACTGCTCTAGAGCATAAAATTATCTTCTCTCCTCCCAAGTGCTGAGGTCTAATTTTGCATGAATGCTTATCATTGAACTGAACTTGTATTTGCTTACAGCTCTCAGGTCAGGCTGTGACCACTGAGATGAGTCAAATTTACGTACAGGTTGTGTCAGAAAACAAATTTTTCATGAGATGATGGGATAAAAAAAAAGAGAAGCACAATTTAAGGAAGGCAAACATACTTTAATGCATCCCATATGGAAGCTCTATTGAATTACGGTTAGTATGTTTGTGTTTAGTAAAATATTTCTCTGTGTGATTTCTTTTTAGCACAGATAATTCCAATGCAATCACTAGAAGCTCTTACAGGCTTAGAATTGTGCAGTTGTTTGTGGCCCAAAGTACCTCTTAGGACTTCTGTACAGCTACAAACGTACTACACTGATGCTTAATTAAATTGCGGTCAATGTTTGGAATATTCTGAATGGTTAAAAAATAAAATGTGTACATCTATAGTAATACAAAATGAATGTACTGCATTAAGTACTTTGCCTTTTCCCTGTCTGGGCTTGGTCTCTGAATTTTTTTTCTCTGTATTTCATTATTCATTAAGTTTACAATGTGCTTTAGTAATACATCCTTGGTTTTGTTTCCTAGAGCCAAATCAGACCCTAGGCTTGGCTCTAGCTTGGCTCTGACTTGAAAGTATTTGGCTTGCCCAGGCATATATATAAAATGAGCAGCCAAAAAAGAGATGTTCCCAGATATTTTATTCTGAGCATCAAAGAGAGAAAAATCATTTCCTATGTAGATGAAATAGCAAAGTACAGTAACACCAGTAGTTGCTGCGATTTACTTTTTCACCGCCACTGCACAGAAAACTAGGTTGATGGAGGCTTCTGGTATAGCTTAAACTACTAGTGCAGTTTTCAAAAACTTGCGAGAAAGAATAAACATATTTACTGAGGGCTCAATAACTAAACTCATGTGCCTTCGTTTACTGATGAAAGACTTGTCATGCCGAACTGCTTTTTTCTGCTAGGAAACGCATCCGGTACAAATCCTAATTTTTTTTTTCTCCATTCTATCCCCTTACTGCTACATATGCACTACACCAGTTGTATGTGATTTTAAACATCCTATTTCTTGTTTCTTTAGCTTTGTCTAGCTCTTTCTGACACAGCAGTAAGCATTTTCAGATATGGGATTGCTATCTTCCTGTGCTTGATATGACAGGCCTGAACATATACTGTGCCATATTTTCTACTAGAATCGGTGAAAAGCTTATCACTCTTCTTCTTTTTACATTTACTCCTCAGGTTTTTCAATTTCCTCTTCTGACTTAACTGCTTTCCAAATATTCATTTTTCCATTGAACAGCGTTATTACCCCACAGGGACTTGAGCAGCAGTGATCAACCTTGTGCACACTCTGCACATACAAGCTGAATGGATTGCACTGGAAATTCTGGATACAGAGAATTGTTGAATTTGATCCTTGGCCTGCTTTTCAGAGTTTTACTCTTTTTTTCATGTTCTTCCCATACTTCTAATCTCTCTAGGCCCTTCTGAATTTCTAACATGGACACATTGCAGCAGATACTTCATTATGCTGCTAGGGGAGTATCAGAATTGGTCCTTTGGAAAAAAAGTTTTTAGTAAGAACAATTCCAAACAATTTTTGCCATTTTGCTTAGCATTTTAGGTTGAAACTGACCCAAACCAAAAGCCACAACATTATTCTCTTTCCACGAAAGCTCAATAAATCTCTTAGCACAGTAAATACGTCTCAACTGTAACAGATAAAATCCACACAGTGTAACATTAAGTACTTTTTCCATAAAGGGAAGATATTTTGCTGACCCTGGGAAAATTTATTTTTTATCTCAATATTTCTGTGGCATAACACACGTTTCTCCAATGGCATTCCTGGGTTTGTTTTTTGTTAATTTTTTGGGAGCAAATTTATTTTTTCTATCAATGTGTGTGTGGTGTAACATATGCCCCTCCCATGACCTTCTTGGGTTTTTCTTCTTGTTATGTTTTTAATTGTTCTTTATTAGTGGGTAGGGCAAGTGGGGGTGGAGATTCTTTCGTCATTTGGTACATACGCAAATTTCAACTCTGAGTTGAAAGTCTTTAAAATGTCAGCTATATAACTGAAATTTGTAACTATTTGACTGCAATTTATAGCATTTTTCAGTAGGATTAACTACGTTGGAAAAGTAAAATATTTAAAACATCAGTAAAGGAAACAAAAATAAGCTGACTGTAACTGTCGCTGGATTTTCCTTAAAGAACCAAAGAATATTTCTTATCTCCATGCTATCTCTCCACATTGAAAAAGGACTGAATTTTGTTTCATGAGCTTCTCATGCCTTAATAAAACAGTTATGAGCTTTACAGATTCTCTGCAAGAATAAATTTAGGAAAGAGGCTTCCTATATTCATTATAATCAGTGAAAGGAAATGTTGAAGGTCATACAGTGTCTATCTCAACAGAGATCACTTTGGACTGTTAGCTAGGAATAGCACCATTTATAATACAGTGCATTTTATGGAAAAGACCTTGAAACATTAATTCATTTAACTAAGATATTCAACCCATATATAGTTGGTATAATTATTCTGCATAAGGGGAAACTAATGAGGGTTTACTATCAAGGAAAAATTTAGACAGCTTGGATCTGAGTTTCCTGGTCAAATCATTGGACATAATATGTCCCACAACAGCAGCATGTCAAATATTATTTGTTCACAGAAAAGAAATTCATCTTACCTTGCAATGAATTGAAAATTGAGAAGAGGTACAGGAAAGGAAGAGTTAAGGGACCCCAGGCAAAAAAAGCAAAGCCCCACGTCATGCCGAGGAGGAAGGTCAGGCTGACCACACTTCGGAGGTTCCTCAAGATCTCTTCCTTCAGGCTCCGATTAGTTCTTTTCCCATTCCTCCCACAGATCTGCACCATCACCACAATAAACATGGCAACATTCATCAGAAACATGATTCCAAAGTAGCCGGCACAAGTCACATAAAACACAACTTCATTCTTGATCCAGCAGCTGTAAAAAAAATTACAAAAAATCGTCATTTTTAGATAACGCAAACTGTCCTCCAATTATTTATAGGACTACAAGGGAAATCAGTCCATGTGTGATACCACTGATGCAGAGCTCTACTTGGAAATGTAACCTCTGTCCTTTTCCTGTTTGTAAATATGATGAAGACCAGCGGCATCTTAAGTGACTATGGCATACAGTATAATCATGTCAGAAATCTGAGGGTTGCACTGCATTTCAGTTAAAACTAATTAAAAAGGAAAGATGACCTCAGATACAAGCTGTGGGAACTAAAAACCCACATTTATACTTAGTATGCGCAGCATACTTTCATCTGTGTGAAGCACTGGATGCCGTAGTAACAGAATGGGCTTACTTGGATATTTGGTATTAAAATCTCAAGTTTCTGCCACTTGATCTAAAGAAGAACTCATACATCTCTGGAGAAAAAGCAGGATAGGTAGTCCTTTGAGGTAGCCATTAGACAGGCAGCCATGTGGCTTATTCCTCTAGCAGCAACTGACTGGAATGCATGATACTTTAATAAAAATACAGAATGACATTTTATTTATCATGACGAAGCTTTGCCAGGCAAGGAACAAAAAACCGAGGTAACAGTCATAAAAATTTCGGCATTTGGAGATTATTATCTGGACATCAAGAGAAGAACATAGAAAGCTATTAAACTACATTGACAAAAGGCTCGTTTATTTACAAAAGAGACTATTTTTATACTACTTCTTTCTTTGCTCTTACCTAGAAGATAGAGCTTTCATTTAAGATAAACCAAACCAGGTATTTTTATTTTATTTTCTTGACAAAACTTATAAACTATTCTTTTGCCAGAGGAGCATTTGTACCTGGCATTGGGTCATGCAGATTTTGCTCCAATTTTCCTTATCTCCTTCTTCACATTTCAAATTAAAGTAATTTAAAAGACAATTTTGCCCACTTTGCTTGTTTAATGCACCTCTGACTTTTCCAAAGCAATCTGACTGATGTTAATTATTTTTTTTTTCAGATTGCAAATGCTAAATTAGATTAAAAGAAATACTCACAAGTCGTCTCCTCCTTGCCCATTAACATCTTTGCCGTATAACTCCTTGCCATAAATCTGACTTGCATTTGTATTAGCACTTGCTAAAACAATTGCTATCACCAGAGCTGGCAAACCTGTAACACAAGAAAACCTGTAGTTTGCTTTCAAATCTCCTAAACCTTCATAATCACCAGACAAAACTGAATTACTGATGTCTCCATCCCTATTGCTTTAGCACAGAATATCCTGAGGTAGTTCTACATTAGAAAACTGCACAGAGAAGTAGAAGAAACAATTTTTCAAACAGAACAAGCCTATAAATATAAAAGCACTTAATGGGAATTAATGAATAAGACTCATAATGTTCTGTAAGTTAGAAAATGCTATCTTGGTATGCCATATGGAAGCTAAAATAAAATAATCTCTCTTAATTACCCGAAGTTAAATTTGCAATTGCAAATTTAGGCTCTCATAATGTACCAAGAAGAAGATTAACAAACTATTTTAAAAATAAGATCTAATGGAGGGATGGTATTCGGATTTTTTAATGGAATTTTTTCTTCAGAGATGCTAATGTCACTTGATTAGGCTGGGGAACTGGGGAACATGAACTTGAACCTGTAATTTCTCCACTGCTTCTCTCAACTGTAAATTTCTTCTTTTTCTACAGCATTATATATCCTTCATTAAAATGTGCCCCCTCAGAAATCAAGCAAACTATGTATTTTTTCAATAATAAGGTAAAGGCAATATTTTTGGAAAATAGACAACTATGAGGAAGAGAACTCCGTGCAGAGAGGTACAGGTCACAGAAAAGAAACGTACGTTTCCTGACATGCCTTATTTACATGTCTTATCCTTGCTGTGACAAAACAGATTCAAAGGGGAAGAGGTTAATTTGCTTTTCCGACCACTCAGTCCTTGTCCTCTGCTGAGGCTGCCAAAGAGGATGCTAGTTGCCAATGGAAAGACATCAATTTTCAGTTGGACTGAGGTCAGTGCTCTAGCCATGAGGTTAATGGCTTTGTATTGTGTTGTATTATTTCAAACACAATATGTGCATTCAGGCAGAAGGCACAGATTCCTGATATAGAAGAAAAATGAAGAATAAAAGCCTTGCTGCCTGAGCCTCGCAGTTATTTTTCAGCATTACATTTTCCATTTCAGTCCTGCAGCGTACACTGCTTAGGGCAGGCAGGATCTCTCTGTGGTTTAAACACGGTGCAGAAGCTCAGGAAATTTTGGTTGTTTCTGATTCCGCCATAGGCTTTGTACTTGTTGGCAAGAAACTTTAAGCTGGATTGAAAGCTTTTTGAAAGTCAATTCAAAGATCCCCATAGGCTTTGTAACAACTACAAGAGCTTCTGGATTCATTGTGCGCCACGGTTCTCCATCGCTGATATGACACTAACATTTCCCCCCTCCCATTCTGGCCTCTCTGGAAAGTAAGACCAGTTTATCTCGTCGCTCCACTCCTCCTCAAGCTGTGAGCTGCTCTGGGTGGAGAGTGCCAGTTATGGTGTACTTGCACACAATCACACTGGGGAATGTGGTGGCGGAGAGGGCTGGCTGTACCCTGGCACTGCCACATGGAGCTGATTGCCATTCTGCTCTGCATTTGTGTCTGCTCTGCTCTGAATTTGTGTGTGTATTTTGTGCATCCTTTCAAAACACATGCTATGTAAATCATAGAATCATAGAACCATTTAGGTCTGAAAAGACCCTTGGGATCATTGAGTCCAACCATCTACCCTACCCTACAAAGTTCTCCCCTACACCATATCCCCCAACACCACATCTAAATGACTCTTAAACACATCCAGGGATGGCGACCCAACCAACTCCCTGGGCAGCCTATTCCAGTGTCTGACCACTCTTTCTGTGAAAAATTCTTTCCTAATGTTCAGTCTAAACCTACCCTGTTGGAGCTTGAAGCCATTCCCTCTTGTTCTACTACTAATTACCTGGGAGAAGAGACCAGCACCAACCTCTCTATAATGTCCTTTCAAATAGTTTTAGAGAGTGATGAGGTCACCCCTCTGCACCTACCAAACTTACCCCAGCCAATGATGCAAAACTTCAGTATATATCGCCGTATATAGGTGTTGAACACTTTCACTAGAGCGATGTACATATGAACAGCTTCTAGTCCCATCCATGTAAAGGTGGCCAGCAGAAAAAAGTGCAAAAGTGCAGCTACAGCTATGCAGAGGCCATCTATGTCAAATGATGCAATCCAACCATCAAGCAAGAAGATCAGGTTAAGAAAAAGCAGGGCTGTGCTCAAATTCATCAGGATTTTGGATGGATAATCCCTTCGCAACTTCCTAATGAGAGAAATACAGGTGTATATGATTAATTAGCTTGAGTCACCCAAGCTGCTTACAGAAGCTGGGTTTACCAGTTTACAAAGTAAATAAAAGACTAGGGATCTCCCTCTTAGCTGTAAGCCTTTTTGGCAATAAGGCATAGTGATCTGTACGTCTGTGTGATATCACTGAAGGCTTCTGCTGTATGTGGTGGGGGAAAGCCACCACTTTCTTTGGGTACTTAATGAGCTAATTAACTGCCACAATATTTTAGCAGGTGATTTATTATTAAAAAGCTTTCAAATTAAATATAATACAATGTGTTTTGTACTTCAAATGAAAACTGAAGAAAAAGAAAACTGTCAAAATACAGCTGACCAGAAGCTAATCTCTTTTCATTTTATATGTAAATCTTTGCTTAATTTTTGGAATATATTTTCCAGAGCATGATCTTTTCTGTTTGCTTAATTGGTTTTGTTGTTGTTTGGTTTGGTATTTTTTTTGGTTAGTTGGTTGGTTGGTTTTTGGTTTTGTTTTTTTTTTTTGTTTTTTTTTTTTAGCAATAGGATCTCAGGAAGATTGAAGATCAAGTCAATTTTCTGTTTTAACTGATACACATTGAAATGTATGAACTGAGGGGCAAGATAACAATTCCTGCCATCTGTGACCAGAACATTACACCATAGGTAATGCAATAGGAATGCAATCATTGAACATATTTAGAACTCGAAAACCCCAGTTCCCCCTCCTCCCCCAGCAAACTATCCTTCTTCACCAGCTACTATGTCCTGTCCTGTCACAGGCAGAATGGTTCCTTTGTGTTGACATGACTTCATTTTCTCTTTTCACTGTTCGCAGGACTGTGTCAATTCAAAACTTTTGCATTCCCTTGAGTCACTTTCCCATTTCAGTAGGACTGCTGTTGAAATTGTTGTAACACTTCAAAATTTATCTTGATTTTATTTTTTCTCTTCCCACTGACTTCTGAAGGGCTTTAGGTTGTAATTGTTTTCAATGGAAGTTTTTCTTTTTATACTTGGGACTTGTTTTGCTCACACATGCAAGATTTGTTTTGTTTTCACAAAAAGCCTGGTTGTGGATTTTAAAATAATATATATCTGTTTAGAATCTAGAGGATGCTGTACTCCCAAAAGAGAAAATTCTGAGACAGATTAGCCTTGTTGCCCAGGCTGAGCAGCAAAACATGTTGGAAAAAAGAGGAAAGAGCCTGAACTTATGTCCCCATGAAAAAATTTCCACTAACAACATTGTGACCACAATTTTGCAGTTATTTTTTTTTAAACATAGATTCCCCTTCCTAGACAAGTAAACCACACAAAGCTTATAACTAATTTATTGTATTCATCACATACAGGTACTTCCTATGTGATGTTTTTCATGGAACTAATACTTACTCAAATGCAATATATGTCAGAAGAGTTGCAGCTGAAAATATAGCAGATATTCCACAGCCTATGTAAGTGATAAAGGTGAGGACCTTGGTATTCTGTGGGTCTATTTGTGTGACTGTTCTCTGAAGATCCTACGTGAGAGAGGAGGAAGAGGCATCAGTTATAGCAAACACCTTTTCCGTGAGCACAACATTATTTCTCGGTAATCTGTCAAGTAAACCTCAAAAGCACTTTGGCAATACCACTATAACCCTGACACTAGGGTTCATGTTTGCTGAGTATCCTCAGTCTATAGTCGTTACACCTCTCACTTCCTTCCCATAGCTCTTGAAAACATTGTGCTTTAAGTATTGTAACTGCTGTGATCAGCAGATCAGACAGAGCCTGATACTGACCCTAAGAATTCATTAACAACTATTCAAATGCACTTCCCTGGAAAAATTTCCCCTTCCCAAACTTTTTCATGTAACTTGCTGGTAGACAACTCTCCTTAAGTAGATATTTATGCTCAATGTGCATTGAAAATGTAACTTAGAAGTATTAATAGTGAGATATGCAACATTCTGGGGAGTTTCTGACATCACTTCTCCTTATTAAAAGTTCGTTAAGAGTCAATGTAGCTAATCATCTACAGGTGAAACCAAGGGCAAGATACTTCTTTTTGGTTTTATGGTCTGTTTTGACATGCAAACTACAGTTATAAATAGAATTGGTCAGAAAAATAGTGACAAAGACAACATTTTAAAAAAAAATTGGAAATGAAGCAGGAACATTCTGAGGATTTTTTTTTCCAGTTTTCTATCCAACTGTAATTGCCGCATAGTATCGTCTGAGAATAGATGCCAGTGCTATTTCGTTTAAGGACAATCAAAAAATGATAATTTTTGGATCTATATCACTGTGGAATAAATGTGATCAAATACTAACATATAATGGTGTCCTTTCTACAGTCGGTGTCACTGTTGTCCCTAGCAAAACTATCTAGCAAAAAGAAACCGAGAAAATGCTACAAAATACACCATTCTTCATAGGAAAAGAAAGGGGTTGTATGTAGTTTTTTACACCCTGTCCCAACCTTATATGACACTTTGTTTATATATAAAATGGAGTATGTTATTTTAAAATAATTTATTATCTAAAGTCAGAAAAGATTATTCAAATGGAAAGCAATTAGAAGGGACAAAACCGTGTAAAAATCTACTGGAAGACAGCCCAAATTCAAAGAACTTCTGCTGTATTTCCCACTGCCACAAAAGCATTCAGGGAAGAGAAGGGACTCATTGAATATATCCTAAAGAAAGCCCTTTTTTTCTCCTTTCAAGGATGAAAAGTGAAACAAGACCACAGTTTAGCTTGCAAAAAAGACAAAAAGCTTGTGGCTTTTTCATATCTACATCTGAGCATGACGTGAAGAGAGCAGCTCTATTTAGAAGGCACTGGAAGGCCAGAGCTGAAAAAGTCAGTACATGTGGCTTCCCTGTGTGGGTAAGTCCTGTGTGTCATTGCAACAAGTTAAATCAAAACCCAAATACTTCCACAGCATTGCTGGGATCAGGAGCAAACATCTTTGCTTCAGGTATGTTTTAGAGGATAAAGAATGTTAATTTCAGATGGAAAGAAACTTTTCAGCCCACTACTGAGCATAAAAACTCACCAAATATTAAGAAAAGATAGCAGTATTCCACCTTTTACACGTTGGGATTTTTTTCTCTTGGAAAAACTTCACACGTGCAAAAATTGCTGGAGGCACCTGAATGCTAGAGGAATGATGTTACTGAGGCTGAAGTGCTTTATATACTTCCCTCTTTCATCTCGCTCATGGGCTACGCTCTACCTATCTCAACCTCCCAGACTGGAAACTTTGCTTAAAGCTTTGATATTGTCTGAGTTACATGTTTTGTACCAGCCCTCAGTGGGCAGACTTTTTCCAGGGGAAGTCCTGTACTGCAAGGCATCCCCAAAGCTGACTAAAGCCATTTGTAAGAAAATGGCAAACATGGGTTTAGACATTCACAGAAGAAGGTATTGCTTTATACTTTTTGACATTAGGTAACAATAAATCTTATCAGATTTTCAATCTAAATTTGCAAGGGGCAATTTAGCCCCTTGAATCTGAGGATGAAAGGGAATTATGGTGCTCCCTTGGCTCTTCATCCTCATTAGCAGTTTTACTGACTGTAGGACATTTCTCTTTCTCTGACTGTTTTCCCTGACAATACAAGTCTCTCTTTTTTTTGTTCTGAAAACAGCACCTCAACATTTTCCTACTACTTTCTCAATTTTTCTGCAAACAACTTCCCACTTTCCTGATCTTGAAATTTCAATTCTACCTTGACCTGTTTCTTACTCTCCTGTCTCAGCTGCAGATATTTTTTGTCAGATTATATTGTGAAGGGAAGTGACAGGGACCCCGTGCACCTCAGGACTCATTAGATTTTTTCTGTTTTGCTAGTGGAAGTGTTAGCACTGGGACTTGCTTTTACAGTCCCTGACTTCCTTTTTCAACCAGCCACGTCTCGACTTTGAAGTCAGATGTTATAACGTGCTATTTTTATTTTGATATTGATCAGAAATCTCAACCCCGGGTCTTCTGGGGCACAGTGCTTTTCAAAATCTAGAATACTTTTATGGGCATATTTACAAAATAATAATAATAATAAACTTTCATTACTAACTATTCATTTATCTCATTCCTGAATCCTTATCATTAGCTATTTTAAGAAAGAACTTTATGACAACAGGGGGAAAGAGGATGTATTATTATTATTAAAAATCATGTATAAAAGGAGTAACTCAGTTAACAAAAATGAGAGTTCTCTTGCCCCAAGACAAAAACTGCACTGCTGTTCCTAGGAAAGATAACTTGGTGAAGTTTGCCTACCATTAGGACCCCGAAGTGTGTGAGGTGGTTGCACAAGCAAACCGTCTCGTTCTCATTGGACTCTGCGTCCACTTGGCAGCCCTCAGGGTTCCAGCCACCGTTGCCACCTGAGGAAATGAAATAGGACAAACCATACTTTCCGACAAAGTCCTATCACCACCTCTTTTAACAGATTTCTCACTTTTCTTCTGCAAATGCAGAAGTGCTTTCTCAAATTGAACAACTGAACATTAGAAACAATCAGGAAAAAAGCAACTGTCAGATTTCCTATTTTCTACAGGGAATCACACCAGATGAGTGTTCCAGTAATGGCCTACTGAGCAGAAGCAATAGAGGGAGGTCTGTAATAAAGGTAGAAAGCATTTTGGCTAATGAGGGATGAATAAGACCTACCGTGCGGATCACGCATTAAGACACACCTTAGTTTTGCCCAACAATAAGTGGTTTTAGAACTCCCTTTTACCACACTGCCGTGATGTCTACACCTGCCTCCCTCCTACTCATGTATCCCCAGGCACATGAACGCATTTATGACCCAAGAGTAGAGGGTCCCGCCCTTCCTCTCTGCAGCGGGTAACACGGAAGGTGGAATCCCAATTACCCTTTGGGGCCTTAAGAAAAAACATGAACTAAATTATCCCCTACTTGCTCCACCTGAAAAGGCTATTCTGAAAAATAAGGGGAAAGATTTTATTTTTAAAAATTAAATGTTAAAAAGTAAAACTTCTGATTACAGAATCACAGAATCTTCATGGTTGGAAGGGACCTTTGAGATCAAATCCAACCACAAAAGAAAAAAAGTTAATTTTTCCCTGCTAAAATATGAACTGATTTTGTGAAATAGTTCATATTCTTTGAACTCTTCAAGACATTTTTGCACAACTCCAGGCAAAATCCAGCAAATCATCTGACTGGCCCCATAACTTTTCCTCAAATTCAAGACAGAATCTCTCAAAAAACTGTTAACGTGCTCCAAAACCACTTAAAAGTCTCTCCCACTCAAGCAGCCACTGAGAATAGTTTCCTCCCTGTATGTTTCTCCTTTGATGTGCTTCTTAAGTTTAGCTTCCTAACTAGATTATTCTTTTTTTTGGTTCTTTTTTATCCTTCTGCATTCTCCTCAGTTCTTCTGTCTGAATTCCCTGCTTTCAAGTACAATTTTGGTTGGTAAATTTTTTTTCTTGCAAGACTCTCTGTACTAAACCCCTCCAACTGCTAAGGGCAGTTACTTCTTCACTCTGTTTCATTGAAAGGAAGAGCAACATCTCAGTAGTGAAGTCTAAAATAGAAGGATCTGGAAAGTCATCCCAGAGAATGGCTTTGTCTGTGCGAAGGATGAAGGGCCTGAGCATAAACGCACACAGGGGTTAGGCAGGAGCAATGAAGAATGGGCTAAAATGCTGCCTTGTGAACACGTGTCTCTATACGGGACCTCATCATGCCAACTGTTATCCATTTAAAAGGTAGGTGAAGTTCGTGTAATGTAGTTCCTTCTTCCAAGGGAAAAAAAGTAAATCTGAAGTTTACTAACAGGCACAACCTAACAATAAAATAACCCAACATTTTAAAAATGATGAGTCAAAAACATGGCTAACAACCATTCATATGTCTGTGCTGCATTACTATTTAATTTGCATATATGGACAGACCAGTGAAAAATGGCTATCAGATACAGAAAAGTAGAGAAACTTAATTGACAAATTCAAAATGTTAAACAAATTTACATGAAAAAAACTTTTTAAAAGGATATTTAACATCTGCTGTTACAAGCAACTGTACTAACCAGAAGAAAGAATACAGTCTAAAGACATAATCTAATTCTAAAAGGATTGATTAAGAAGCAAAATGGTGAAGCCTGTGATCAATTTTAAAACTTAGACACTTAGACACCTTTATTCCCCACATAAAAGAAATTAAACTATTTTTATACGTACCATTTTTGTTCATATCCCAGAAAACACAGGTAGGCTTAGGATCTTCCTAAGAACATACGAAAGAGTAGACTTTGTATACCTCTTCAGACGTAAATCTCATCAACATACATGTTTACAACAGATGTTTTACCACATATCTTTTCATTTAATGAGCAGAAGAATAAATATCATTTTGATTGTTGAAATTTTGTCTAATGTCAAATTAGAAATTATTCTGCTAGAAAGACAGATCTGCCCAGATTATAAAATCTAGAGCACTGTTCCCCTGCGCTGTTCCCTTTCCACATCCTCAGAATAATGACGTTTTATTGTCTCATTAAAGTTATCCATTAGTATGATGTCTTTACAGAGTCTGAATACTTTTTACTGTTCACTCCCTTAGGACTTCTCAGTGAATCCTCTATCAAAAGCCCGCTGAACCTACGTGGTGGTTGTTTTGCCAGACCTTAAAATAATCATTATAATGAAATGCAAAATGAAGTTAATTCAACTGTGAAAATTACAAACCAGTGTCTTGTTGCATATACATTTTACTTAGGTATTGCACTTTAACATCTTCTTTCTTAACTTCTCTAGTGCTATTGTCTCTTTGGGAGTAGTTGCTGACAACTTGTCTGAGAATAGAGTCAGGCTCACACGTTTTTTAACTGAAACAGTATGTGCCAAAAGGTTGCATTTGGTCTCTATTTTGCTAAATTAATTGTAGTCATCCTTTAATAATGTGGTTCTGTCCATTCTTCCTTTGCTGAAAACCACATAACAACAAAATAACTTGGGGAACTATTAACAAACCAATTAATATTTGATCAAAGAATTTAAGTAATTCTTAAGTTATGGTGCAATAAATTGCTTCACTGTCATGAACATGGTCATGAACAGACATTTTGTCTACAGTTATTGGCACAGAAATTGCCTCCGAGTGGCAGAATCAATGATCTTTCAGATAAATGTCAGATCATGAATGGAGAAGAAATGTGTCAGTATGGGAGAGGTTATTTGTTTGCACTTTTTGCTTACTTGCTTTTGTTCTAGAGCTTTTATTTCCATTTAAGCTTATGTTCTTACTCAAAAGCCATGCAAATCAATCAGGCTATATGCTCAGTCGTCTTTACTATATATAATATGAATGCCTGTTCATTTGAATAATCAGTCTGGTCTTACCTGAATTTTGGTATGCTTAATTGTAACCTTCACATAATCCTGAAGATCCTGAATGGTTGTGTTTCCAATACTGCATGCTACCACAAAACTGGTCAAATTGGCAGGATTTTCTGCATCCTTTGAAAGATTCAGAAAAATATAATAAATGCTTACACAGCACATAACATAAAAGCCAGAGCAGACAATTTCATTTTTGCAGCGTGCCAGAATAAATAAGTTGTCAGCATTTCTACACTTTTGATCACACAATATAAGAACATTATGTTTATAAAATCAAATTATGGGCTTGCCTCATGGAAGTTTCCCTATTTTCCTTATACCCATAAACATACATAGGCACAATTATAGGGAGAGGTTAGAAGGCATAAATTCCCCTTTTAATCAGTACGTCTAATGCCAACAAAATTATAACTCAAACAATGTAGCAGATAACAATGCATGATATGATTAACTCATTTCCCTAAACAAGAATGAACTAGCTTGCTTATCTCATTGTCAACTCTATCCTCTTTAGTAGATGCAAAGTTTTTGGAGAATAACCTGTTTTCTTTGTATAGTTGTTAAATCATCCTCCATCTTACAATGAATAAGTAGTAAACAAATTTGAAGCAATGTTAAATACTGCAGAAGATAATATTTTCTACCAGGTCTTATTTGGTGGCACTTAAATAGAAGAGTGACTTTATCACCGAGCAACGTTGTTCCTAACCTGCAGTGAAATACTAGCAGGTTGAGAATTTTCCAAAGGAAAAGTTTTGCTTGGAAATTGATGATTTATTAAATTGGAAGTGCTTTGGAAATACTATTTTCTTTTGATAAAATTCCATTGAAGCCTGCATAGTTATTCGCCTGGCTGGCCTTATGGGAAGCTGGGAAGCTTGGTCACTGCCTGTGGCAGGTCTTAGGTCAACCAAAGTCTATTGCCACTCACTTTCCCTACAAAAATCTGGGCTGCCAAAGTCCTGAATGCTCCTGAGTCCTTCAGTACACGGCTTCTGTTAGTCTGACAAGATGTCAGGTATCAGCTCAGCGCTGGGCTCATGAGATCCTAGCAGTCATGAGAGACAGAAGATCTTCAGTTATTTTGTGCATGTTATACTGAGAAGGATATTTCACTTCCAAAGAACTGCATCTAAGAGCTTTCAAACACAGTGCTTCAGATTACACTGGAACTTTTTGACACAAATTCCTAAAAAACTTAAAAATTGCAGAGGAATGAAAATGCAGAATTATAGACAGTTCTTGAGCATTCATACAAGAGGAAACCTCTTGGCTACCACCAAACTTTCAACATCTGGCCCACAGTCCATGAAAGCCTTTGGAAAGGTTTCTATGGCTTTCAGTGGATTCTGTCTCTATCAGATAACAAAAACTAGAAAAAAAAATCAGATGGTCTCTTTAGGGTAAGCAATTTCTTATATTGTTACTTGTCTATAGAAAGGAATGGAAACAGTGTGTGTGTTAAAGTAAAATGCAGATAACTGCGTATTTAGCTATAAGGCTGTGCGCAGCTAAAGTTAGGGGGAAGCTTGTAGCCAATAAAATATACAGAGATACCAAGTAAAGCAATGTTGAGATGGGATCCTTCCAACCCAACTTTAGACATGTAAAAAGATGCTTAGAACTGAAGTACCCATTCATTCATAGTGAATGAAAGGAAATTGGCACATCCAGAGCATAATCCATTGTACCTAGTCTAGGTTAAACATGGGTTCCCTACAAATAAGTGTCCATTTTAGAGGCTTTAAGATATCCAGCTGCTACTGCAGAAGATCTCACATCTTTTACAGGTTCATTATCACATCTGTTAGCCAGTAGTACAGTACATTGGGCTGTCTCAAATTGCACTATGGTCCTTTGTCTGGGGAACTGATGCCTACTCCTGTACTGGCATAAGATGTGTCACTCCTCAGTGACGTCTATTCTCTTCCACTGACTGGCTTCGAAGGCAGCTTATGGACACCAGCTCAGGCATGGGTATGTACATTGAAAACACCTACCTTTGGTGAAATGAATCCCACCCTGAATAGCTTAAATCAGTTTTTCATACAGTCTTCGTAGTAATGTAACAATAAGATTTTAATGAACGACAAGATAAAACTTAGTAGCGTTGTCTCAGTTGCAATTAAAAAATACCCTCCAATATTGTGAAGTATGATGTTTCACTGTGGTGTTGAAAGTTTATAAGAAATGCAACTAATAGCACTGGGGTTTTTTTTAATTGCAACTGGAAAAAATATGTTAATGAAACACTTTTATACTAATGGATAATGTTATTGGGTTTGAGATGACATGTGAAGCAATTTATTTTCAGACTACTTTTTTTTTAGACTTTATTTTTAGACTTAGTAAAATGTGAGCTTCACACATTTTTAATTAATTGTTTTGAACATGTCACCTATGAATAGTTGGAAAAGCACCAAAAAATGGAAGGAATTCAAATTTAGATGAAAATTCTCCTGGTTTTTTGCTTTTCAATGACTTATTAAATATCACTTAGAAACACGTTCCAGTCCCAGTAAAGGACACATTCTGTCTTTATATGATTTTATGCCATTATGGCAAGCCTACAACTGTATTCTTCTGGTTTCCTTATTAAATATATCCATCCTGTTTTTCTCAAGAGCAGGCCTAAAATCAAGACTATTTTAAATAGTTAAAGATACTTTGGGGTGTATTTCAGAAGGCAACTGAGGGTCATGGGTATTTTCTTGCCTAGATTATCTGAAGAATCTGGATACACTGCCAATAAAAACGATAATATAGGGACAATACAATACTACAGAGTTCTACGGATGCACAAGAGCCAAAGGTCACTTGAAATACTAATGGGAAAACAAACTCAAGCCTTCTGAGGCTCAGTCTACAGTTCACTACAAAACAACGTTTCCTTCTTAATTAACTCTTTTTTTTTTTAAATAGGTATGCTTTTAGTTGTTTTTTCCAAGCTGCAAACTCTTCCTAATTTTTTTGGCATCTACCATGCAGGAACTATTTATAATTGCCATGTGATGGGATCCGAAGGAGAAAAAAATCAAATCTACCTGAGTCCCTTTAGTTTTCAGGTACAAGTATTGTTATCATTATTCCATATTACAATACAGTATGAGAACACATATATGAAAAGAAACGAATATTCTCTGGCTGATGACCACCATCCCGGAGTTTCCAACTGACTGTAACTAGTCAGCTGGATATGACTGCCAACCAGCTCTTTTAGGGAAATGAGAAAGAAAGAGTACTTGGCAGTGTTATAGGCCAAGTTCCCTTCTGGTAGAAAAGAACCTGGCTCCACTGAACATCAAGGACCTATATTAACGCATTTTAACAGAAGTTATGCCCTTTAAGAGGCCTACCAACTACTTTACTCTGATTGTAAGCAGTTGTGATCCACTCTTCATAGAATCATAGAATAGATCGGGTTGGAAGGGACCTTTAAAGGTCCAACCCCCCTGCAATGAGCCAGGGCATCTTCACCTAGATCAGGTTGCTCAGAGCCCCATCCAATCTGGCCTTCAATGTTTCCAGGGATGGGCCATTTACCACCTCTCTGGGCAACATGTTCCAGGGTTTCATGACCCTCATTGTAAAAAAATTTCTTCCGTATATCTAGTCTAAATCTTCTCTCTTTTTGTTTAAAGCCATTACCCCTTGCCTTATCGCAACAGGTCCTGCTAAAATGCTTGTCCCCATCTTTCCTTTAGGTCCCCTTTAAGTACTGAAAGGCTGCTACAAGTTCTCCCCTGAGCCTTCTCTTCTCCGGGCTGAACAACCCCAACTCTCTTGGCCTGGCCTCAGAGCAGAGGTGCTCCAGCCCTCTGATCATTTTTGTGTCCCTCCTCTGGATCTGCTCCAACAGGTCCATGCCTTTCCTGTGCTGAGGGCTCCAGAGCTGGATGCAGTACCACTGCAGGTGAGGTCTCACGAGAGCAGAGTACAGGGGCAGAATGACCTCCCTTGACCTGCTGGCCACCTTCTTTTGATGCAGCCTGGGATGTGGTTGGCTTTCTGGGCTGACAGCACACATTGTCGGGTCATGTCCAGGTTTTCCATAGATTGCCCTGAGAAAAAGTTTATCTCACATGTGAAAGGAATTTGCAGTCGAACCACTGACTAGACTTCAACTTGGACACTTTGGCTATTTTATCACTCTGAACATAACACTGTTTCTAGTGCCTACATCTGCTGTCACCTTCCCATTCTTGTAACTCATGAGAAGCTGTGAAATGATTACACCACAGGAAACTTTTACCAGATGCCTTTGACTCACCCTGAATGAAATGACTTCAAACACATTAAAGTTTACCTGAAAAAGACCATTTTTGTTGAAGAAAGTAAATTGAGCCCTCGATATAACTTCAAACTCATCTTGACTTAGATTCCTCAGTAAACTTGGTGGCAGAACAACAGAAGCGAAGGCATTTGTCTGATCCTTGTCAAAATCTATCTGTTAAATAAAAACAGCAGAAGAACATGTTCAGACAAAAACCAAACCATCCATTGCCCCAAACTGGGTTCACACCCTTGCACTAAGATATCTAAACATGGGACTAGAACAAATCAACACTGATATGACCTGTACCTTTGTAAGAGTTGATGCAATACATAAATACAAAAAAAGCTTAGGAGGTTTTCCCACCCTTCCAGCATGAGATCAGCCTTCTGCTACAGAAAGGTATTAGATAAAACAAACAAACAAACTCCTCAACTGCTACAATGACGATTTGGAAATAACGAGATGGCAATAATGGCACTCATAATAATTTTCAGTAACCTTCAAGATATTTTTTCGCATAGCGAACAATGTTGAGAACTGAAAGATATGCTCTGAATCCTTCTTTCTTGAGCTGTATTATTTGCACATCTGAATTAATTCTCTTACAAGCACATCTCATTTCTCTGTTATAAGAGGGAGATTTTAAAATAATGATTAATGTCTCTATATTTATTGGGCTATGCAGCACAAAAAAGACACTTTCTGCCATCAGTATAAACTTAATCTAAACTGGCAAGGTGTCAGACAGCTGAAAGCCCTCTATGGCAGCGGGATGTAACAAGTTAGCAGGAAATAAGTGAGGATGGGAACCTGGATTTCATTAGCTACCAGACAGCAAGCAATTCTATGACTGTACCTTCTCCCACCATGACATATTCAAGATGTGCCACCCTACTCATCAAAGGAAGGAGAGCAAGAAGACTCAACAGTGACTCTATAGTAAAAGCATTCAAGTATTTTACTGTGAGATAAGGAAACTCACACTCCTGACTTCTCCAGAGGCAACTTGGTCATGTATTTATGCCTCTCATCATCAGTCGTATGATTCTAAAGCACCATTAGCTAATAGAAAGTTAAAAAACATAGGTTACTGATAGATTTATTTTATTTCTAAATTTTTACTGAGTTTCTATGAATAACAGGTGTCCTTGAACATTGGTAAGAAGTGGTTCAGAGATACCTCCTGACAGGGCTAAATGCAGTCGAATAAAAGGTTTTCAAAGGATAATTCTGCCACATTAAACACAAAGTGTGTGTGTGATGAATATGTCCCATTAGGTATTGTCTGCAAATAGAGTGGAAGAGGCTTCTATAAAGAAGCATGGATATATTACAGGAACAATTTAATAATATGAATCACCAAAAGCTAACTTAGTCAAAGGTTTGGCAAGAAACATAAAGACACAGGGGACTGAAATAGAATCTTTCCAAATTGCCATGGATACATTTGCTTCATATCTACTTTAAGAAAAAAAAATACGAAATGAAATCTGGAAACATTCTGACATAAAGCTTGAAGAGTTTAATGCTCCCTGCTGAGCCTGAGATAGATCATCACATCACTGGTGAAAAACCTAGGCTTTCACAAGGGAATCTCCCTCCAGCAGGGATAGCAAATATCTTTCCCGATAGGTATGGAAAATATAAACAGTGACCACAGCTGCTGCAGGCTTTTCTGGTAGGAAGGATGCTAAGAATTCTCAATCAGCTGTTGGAAATGTGAAAGTCTGAGAACAAACTCATGTTCCAATAGGAACATTATAAATAAATTGACGGAGTTTGGATTTTATGATTATTTAGACAGTGCTGTAATAAATGATTCCAGGGCAAGAAAATTCCTGGATGTCCTCAAGCCACAGATGGTAATTCTTATTATACATGCAAACATCCCAAACCTGACTTCAGAATTTTTCCTTTCCTCTTTCCATAAATACAGGATGAAAACCGGAGGAGAAATGTTCCTTTGATAACAATTAAAGAACAATCAGCTATTGAGGTAAACAAAAGCAGATTTACAATCATAAAAAATTTCTAATACAATTAATTCAAAGATATTTTAGCCAAAATGTCTATGAATATGTGAAAAGTCAATTACATTAAATCCATTTGTATCTATTTAAACCACTATTTGACTTTTGATCCAAAGTCTATATACATAGCACGTAAAAGGCCTGCAACCTATTATATTACTACTACTTTTTCTAGCACTGTCTTCATTCTTGTTTTTGATTTTTACAGTACATAGTACCTTATAAAATGATCAGACCTTTTTTTAGGATTGTTGTCTTGCCAATTTGCAGTGGGGATTAATTTGGTTCCATAAGTTGCTTATACTCTAGTGAT